>MU089630.1:28965-161310 GCA_014858505.1 Corymbia citriodora subsp. variegata | reverse complement strand
TCACTGGAACTCCATGTATGCGCACAATCTGATGTACGTACAACTCTGCATACCTATCCAACGTAAATTCTTTTCTTACCACAACGAAGTAAGCTGACTTCGTCAATTTGTCAACTACTACCTAAATCGAGTCATTGCCTCGTTGACTCTTTGGCAGTCTTATCACAAAATCCATGGTAATGTATTCCCACTTCCACTCAGGAATCTCAAGAGGTTGTAGCAGTCCACCAGGCTTACAATGCTGAGCATTTACTTGCTAGCACGTCAAACACTTTCCGGCAAGATTGCTTCCTTAAGCTCTGCATCTTTCGGAACGCACAATCGCCCTCGAAACTTCAATGTCCCATCCTCGGACACCTTTTTCTTTCTTTTCTTTTTTTCCACTTTGCATCTCGGGTTCCACCTTGAGAGTGGTCATTAGACTAGCAAGATGGCCAACCTCAATTTTAAAATCTGAGTCCCTGACTCCCTCCAAAAGAATCCATTCTCGTACCATCATCTGACCAATTATCGACTTTCGACTAAGTGCATTTGCCACTTTATTCGCTTTCCTCGGATGATACAAATTTCACAATCATAGTCCTTAAGAAGTTCCATCTATCGTCGTTGAACATGAGGCAAAGATGATCACCACATCTTGCTATGTTGCATTAACACGCAACCTAATCATTTATACGACGCGTCACAGTAGATTTCATACCCACCAGGACTAGACAGTAATGTCAAGACAGGTTTACTCTTGAACTCTTGGAAACTACTCTCGTACTTGTCCGTCCAATCAAACCTCTCATCTTTCTTTAATAACCACGTCAATGGCATGGCTATCGCAAAGACATCTGCAATATCCCGCCAATGCCAAGAAACTTCGAATCTCAGTTATCGTCATAGGTCTTGGCCAATTCATGACCGCCTCGATCTTAGCTGGGTCAACAACGATCCCTTCACCTGAAATTACATGCCCTAAAAATGCCACACGAGATAGCCAAAACTCGCACTTGCTAACTTAGCATAAAGTTCATGCTTCCTCAAGGTTTGCAGTACTGATCTCAGGTATTTCTCATGATCCTCAGAACTCCGCAAGTACACCAGAATATCATCAACCCTTGGCAACGGATACTTGTTCTTAATTGTCACTTGATTAAGCTGCCGGTAATCAATGCACAGTCTCAATGAACTGTTCTTTATATAGTAGCTCTTGCATCTGCACTTTCAATTCTTTCAATTCTGACAAGGCCATTCTATAAGGTGCCTTAGAAATCAGTTCAGTCCCAAGAGCCAACTCAATCACAAACTCAATTTCCCACTTGAGGGCAATCCCAGCAATTCCTTGAGAAACACATCCATGTACTCTTGTACCACAGCAATATCCTCTACCTTTAATCCTTTCACCATCATGTCTGCCACCAATGCCAAATACCCTTGGCATCTATACTCCAACAACTGAGTCACCTCAAGTGACAAAATTAGAGGAACGGAGGGTTCCCCTCAATTTCCTATAATTTCAAAACTATCACCCACTATTGGGTTAAATTGAAATGACTTCCTCACGACCTAGTTTCGGGCGGTCGGCTTTCTCACGTAATTCTTTCTGTCGGGTGAAATGAGATTCCTTTACCCCATCATCGGTCCCTTCTCGAACCGACGATTGTCTCTATTAGGCACGAACCGCGAGCCAGATGCGGTCGCCCTCTTGATCATATTCTTCTCTATCATCTAGGCCCTTTTGTACATCTCATCAAAACTCTTCTCAAGTTCAAGAGTACCAGCCGGGCTTTCAATTATGGATTCAAGCTATCTCTAAAATGTCTCACCCTATCCACAAGGTCCTTTACCAATCTCGGCGCATACTTGGCCAACTCGGCGAACTTCACCTCATACTGATCCATTGACATCCAATTCTGACAAAACTGTTGGAACTCTGCCATCTTTGACTCTCTCACACTGTCCAAGAAGCACTTCCCATTAAAAGCTTCACGAAAAGCACCCCAAGTCTGAGCTGTGCCTTCAGGGAGCACTCTTCCTTGAGTGGCTTCCCACCAATTAATGACATTACCTTGAAGCTGATAAATTGCCAGAAGCACTCTGTCTGACTCTAAACACCTCGGCACTGAAATAGTCCTCTCACTATCCCTTGTCCAAAGGGTCGCAGCTTCAGGGTCGCCCACGCCACTAACCTCGGTGGCTTCAGTCTCAAGAACTGCTCTACCAGTCTAGGTATCGGTCTCTCACAGACCTTCCCTCTCACTAGGCAAACCACAAGGACCACAATAGAAGCACTCAGCTTGCTGTCCTAATAAGGTCTCTAGCGCCAGTAGGATCCCATATAACTTAGGATCTGCCTGCACGCTACCTCTAGCACTGGTCTGACCAAACGCTGCCCTACGCCTAAGGACTCTCTCTGCTCAGGATTGCTCATCACTCTGGAGTATGAGCAACCCGCCACCACACCCAACCACAAAAGCAATTACAGGCACGTAAAGTAAAAGCCATCCCTATCTCACTATCCCGAAAATCCCACGCACCTTATCACTCCAAGTCTCGACCTCGCTCTGATACCAAAACCGACGGGGATGTCACGCCCCGAACCCCAAGCACGCGACAACCCCTTCTCTTGGTCAATTGAAAGCGACGTCCCAGGACTCATCGACGACCATTCATTTTAATCTTTCGTTATGCGCAAGCGGAAGACGAACCATCCCCAGTCCAACAATCAATCAATCAATCAATCAGGGATAGAGGGATGAATAACAAGAACAACCATCACTATTCATTTACACAATTTACTGGATTAACCAACGGAGGATCGTCTTTTGAATTACAAGCCCGACAAAAGGGGCCGATCCATCCTCTAAGCCAAGCCAAAAAGAAACTAAGCTAATCCAGCTATACAGAATGAACTCTCGAGTTCAACACCACGGTCACTCGGACCCATCGGACTCGACTCTATCAGGTTGATCACTGGAGAAACGGGGGGGCAAGATTCTCCACAGCGGGTGCGCCATTCTAGGGGCCTGAAAAATGTTAACCACGACGGGTTGAGATAAAATCTCAGTGAGTTCTTCCCCCTAAGCCCCGGTTAGTACACCAACTCAACATGGGGTATCTCTCCAGAACCACCCCTCACTCAACCCGACCACAAACACCCAGCAATCAGCAATCAAACCACAGACAGGTTCAACCAATAATCAAAGGTCGGTTCGCATGCAACCTTACCCGGTATGCCATACCCTGCACGTTAAATCTCATTCAATGCAAGCAATGCAACCAACAATCGAATAGTCGGTTCGCATGCAACCTTACCCGGTATGCCATACCCTGCACGTTATAAGTCAGCACAATACAAGCAATGCACATGGCCGTTAGATGATGCAGTTCATCAATCACATGCGAGTCGCACCACAAGCGATCTCACCTGGCCATTGCCACACCCTGCACGTTATCAATTCATGCGTGCGTGCCATAAATGATGTGATCATCTCATGCATAATCGGAACCAATGATACCATGTTTTCTCATGCACTCTTGCATCTACACGTGTTCCGATTATTACTGCCCCACAGGGCCACAATCGAGGCGTAATGGCGCTACGGCGCCCTTCCTCCGCAGAGGCGCAACCGTGCCCAAAAGACGTCAAGGGATACTCTCCCGAGACCGCATGCCCAATGAACGTCAAGGGATACTCTCCCAAGACCGCATGCCCAACAAACGTCAAGGGATACTCTCCCAAGACCGCATGCCCAACAAACGTCAAGGGATACTCTCTCGAGACGGCATGCCCAATGAACGTCAAGGGATACTCTCTCGAGACGGCATGCCCAATGAACGTCAAGGGATACTCTCCCAAGACCACATGCCCACAGAATGTCAAGGGAAACTCTCCCGAGACCGCATGCTCATAGAACGTCAAGGGATACTCTCCCGAGACGGCGGTTTCAACTTAGTGATCACGCAAGCACACCATCACAACCCACTTATTATCTTTGAGCATTAGCCAATGCACACATGCTTGCATATGAAACCTCAAATCATTTCTCACAAAAGCGGTCCATTTCCGGTGTCCCTCGGACAAACCATTTTCCCCACCTTTCTCATAAAAGCGGTCCATTTCCAGTGTCCCTCGGACAAATCACTTTCTTTCTCATTAAGGCGGTCCATTTCCGGTGTCCCTCGGACAAACCATTTTCTTTCTTTTGTGAAAATCACACAATTCAAGCGGATGCTTATGCAATGCCACATTTAATTCACTTCATATGATCAAGGCACATGAAATTATGCACAAAATTCACTTCCGGATGAACAGTGCCGTGAACAGTAATCATGAACAGTATTCCGTGAATAGTAATCAATGAACAGTAATCCGTGAACAGCAATTTCCGAAATTCAATTAATAATAAATTAAATTCAGAAATTAAACAAAACATTGATTAAACACAATTAATCAATCAATTAAGCTAAACATGCTTAATTATCACATAAACCACACATAAGCAATATTTAAGCATAATTAAGCAAGATTAAGCTAAGCTAATCTTAATCCCCTATCTAACCACCTATCTTAGGGCTAATACAACTTAATTAACCCTCCTAAACCAGCATTAACACTAATTAACCCAACCCTAAGCAAGTTTAGGCACTAAATAGGGATTAGGAGCTAAACTCACCCGTTAAGCGGGCCGGCGACCTGAACGCGGCGGCGGCGACGAACCCGACACCCGGGGACCTCCACCACAATGATCCAAGGTGGTCCCAGGGCTGAAACCACAGCAACAGCCGCTGCCCAAACACAAAATTCCAGAAAACAGCACTGCAGTAGGAGGAAGCTGCTGGTCGGAGCAAAAACAAGCTGGCCGGAGCTCCGGCGAGCTTGTTTCCAGTGGCTGGGGGTTCCAGAGGGTCAAGGGGGAGTTGTTTGTGGTTGGTGTGGGCAGTGGGTAGGCCAAAAATGGATAGAAACGGAGGAAAAACCGAAGCTGCACAGGAGGCGCTGCACAGTGACGGTCGGAGGACCGCCGACTTCAGGCGGCCGTACGGGACGGAAGACAGCTCCGTTCGGAAATCGGCCTCCTTGAACAGTACGTAATTTCTGTGCTGAACATTTTGATAGGTGGCACGGCCCGAGATTCCACCGAGAAGACAACGAACAACTCCAATTTCGGTGAGAGGTCAGAAACTGAAACTGCAGGAAGGCAAGGGAAGCAAGGGGAGAGAGGGCTGCGATTTTTGGAGAAGATGAAGAGGAGAGAGAGAGTGAAGTGAGGCTGAAGATAAGCCTCAATTAATGGCATTAATTGCTTGGCTCAAGTCCCAAAAACATGACATCATCTTCTCTCTCTTCCTTTTTTACTTTTCTTCAAAATATCCAAGGGCATTTTGGTCATTTCCACCTTGCACATTTCCCAATGTGTCCTTGAGCTGAAAGTGAAAGGCGGGCCTAGGAAACGGGCCTGAAAATGAATAGGAACGGGCTCGGGAATTTCTTGGACTCGAATTGGCTTACGTTTAGACAACGGGCTCGGGAGAGTTAATGATCGGTTTGGCTCAACGGGCTCACTTGCTTGTCTCAGTCTTCCACAATGGCTGTCCCACCTTGGGCGTGAGGCCCTCACTGTCCTTGCCCGGTCCACATCCTCATAGGCTCATTTCCTCGGTCCGAAGATCCCTTTTTCCAATTACTCGGCTCATCCGACACTGTCGACTGACTACGAAGCATCGTCCAAAAGTCCGTCCCGGACGTTCCCGAAAATTCAAAGTCCAATATTGGATTCTCATGCCTTGTCAATTTCGCCTGAATGCCATTTTGGTACTACTCAGACTGACAGACGGCTTCGAGGATTCACGCGTAACCGACTCATGCCAATTCACATTCAAGACTTCTCGACACATGGACGTCCTTGACTACATGAAATTGCGAAGGATCGATTCTTATTTCTAAGTACACGATTATCAAGGATCGACATAGGGCCATTCACGGGTTCGATAACAGTAGACGGAATCACCCGTCATCCCATTATTTCTGTCCGCGAATCGACTTCTAGTCGTCCTTGAAAACGGCCTGCCTGACTACAGGATCGTCCTTGCGCAAGTCTCACAGTCAAGTCGTTTTCCCAGGTCAAGTTCTTTAGTCGCACGAGTTCTGTCCTCATTAGCCTTTCCCTCAAGGTCAGTATCTCAGGAGTGATCAGTTCTGAGTGAGATCAACCAACAATGCACTGGCGAAATTAACGTTCAGTCCTCCCTTAGAGGGCTCGAATTTCAGGACGTCACAATTCTTCCCCCCTTACAAAAATTTCGTCCTCGAAATTTGCAATCACCAAATCCTCAAAAAGATGGGGGTGCTGATGCTTCATCACTTCCTCACTTTCCCCATACAGCTCTCTCTGTTCCGTGATGTTGCCCGATCACCTTAACCAAGGTAATAGTCTTGTTTCGGAGTACTTGCTCTTTACAGTCCTCTATTCATGTCGGCCTCTCCATGTATGACACTCTGTCATCTACATCCAGTTTTCTCAAAATTCAACACATGATTCGGGTCCGGTTCATACTTTCTCAACATAGACACGTGGAAAACGCCATGTACTTGGGCAAGTTATGGTGGCAACGCAAGACGTACGCTAAAACATGTACCTCGTACTTAACTTTCCTTTCTTGCCAAATCTGGAAGTACCCCTCATCGGTGATACTTTTAGAAACACATGATCGTCCACCTTAAACTTCAATGGTCTACGACGCTTATCTTCATAACTCATCGGCGATACTTTTAGAAACACATGATCGTCCACCTTAAACTTCAATGGTCTACGACGCTTATCTTCATAACTCTTCTGACGATTCTAAGCTGTCTTTAGTTTGTCTCTGATAATTTGAATTGCATTTAATAACCGCTAAACCAATTTTTGAACCAGCGATTCCCAGTTCCCTAACTTCGTTCCATAGACTAGAGTTCCACAAACTTGACCATATTTCGGCTATACCATTCCAATAAAATCTTATCCCATAAGCACTCTCTTTTTGCATAATGCATAGTTCAATTCATTTCTGCCCCTTTCGACATCCTAGAAGCCTACCGGGAGTAGCTCCTTGCTCAGGCACTTTGGCCCCGGCGACCACTCCTCGCCCTCGTCGGATCAGTCGTTATGGGCATATTCAAACTGCACCACTACTAGTCCCTTTTATTTATATGCACCATCTCATAGAGGTATTATCCGCTTTGGCCTGTCCCATACCAAGCCTCACGGTTTTAACCTCGTCCGAGCATGTCAAAGTGCAAAACCTTCTCCAGCTCATCAATCCATGAGTTCGTTTCCACGGGGTCACTTATTGACACTTGAAATCTGATTCACTGAATTTCCATCGAACCACTATCCGAATTCCACAAACTACCGATTTTTCTTTCAATATTCTTTTCAAGTCCATTTAATAACCAAACCAAGAATTCGCCTCAATCACATGAAAATTAGTGCAAACCAAATGTCATTTATCGCACTAAAGGCTTTTGAATACTTTTCCAAATCCTTTCTGATTGATTGTTCGTCTGTGAATGGTATGCCATACTATACTGCAGTTTCGTCCCCAAGGCCGACTGCAAACTTTTCCAGAAAGTTGTCACAAACTTAGGATCANTCTTCCCCCCCCCCCCCTTTTTATAATTATTTAATATTTTATAATTAATAATTTTTAAAATCCACGTCAGCCAAAACGACGTCGTTTTGGCTGATTTTTGGCCGATTCAGTTTCCGGCGAGCCACGTAGGCAAGAAAATTAATAAAAAATTGCCACGTAGGATTTCCGGCGGGGTTCCGGCGACTTGGCACTTAAGTGATCTATTTTTTTTTAAAAGTGGCACTTAAGTGTACCTTTTGTAACTTTTGGCACTTAAGTGTCCCTTTGTGCCAACTTTTGGCACTCCCGCTGTACTTTTGCCTATTGGAAACATGTGAATCTGGCCATGCCATATGATATATGCAGTCCAACCCTCCCACATCAATCGAATTTCCTTCCACCATGGCCGGCCATCGTGGCCCCATCGCCTCGTCGAGCACGGTCACCGTCGCTTGCCACCATCCGTCGGTTGACAACCATCGCTGCTGGCGACAGGCCACCTGCAGCCTCAGATCCGAGCCCTTTGGTGATCGTTGAAGAACTCCATGGTCTCAGGCTTGAGGTCAAAGAGAAACAGATGATGCTTGACGGCGGTCACGGTGGCCAGCCAGGACTCGGTGCCAATGGCGGCTTGTCCGATGGTGGCATAGTTTGTTAGATTTACATTCAGTATTGACCAATTAAAGGTTGATTCACATTGTTCATCATGTCCATGTATAATATACTTAGACATTACCGTCTGATCAGACGAAGGGCTTACTCATGAATCCGAACATGGTCGAGTGCCCACGATCGATATATTTTTGAGAGCTTAGATGGAAAGAATAAATGGATTCCCTGTGGGCTACTTAAGGCACTTTATTTAGTGCAAATCGAAAGAACTCCAGCTATGGGATGTTTGCTCAATATTGATATAACTTTAACAACGAAAAAGCCTTGCATCGAAAGCGCCGTCTTTCAAGAGGTTAGCCCAATAAAATTCCCAGTATTAGGTTGTTGATTTTTAGTGGGACGTTCTATATCAATCAGGAGTGTAGATTTAAGATGTGATCAACCAAAGTTAACCAGCACATCAACAGGGTTTGGTTCACTTACTTGAGGAAGTGCCGAACATGCCCCATTTACAGCAAATGAAGCAGAAACCATGGAAGCCTTCCTTGACGAAGCACGGAAGCTTATTCATGTCAATGTCGACAATATCACATAGGATAGCAAGTGTCCACGTTTGCAATTTCTAGCTAAAATTGGCTGGATGGGCTTAATTGGCAAATTATAGAGAAAGCCTAGGAACTCAATTTACAAAATTGAAATGTTTATAATTAGATTGACAAAAGTGCAGTAGGTTTAGGACTTTTTAGACAATTTTTCAATTTTTAGTTTTGTTTATTTTTTTGATTTGGCTCAAAAGGCCAGCGGGGCCATTGGTCGAGGGCTAGTCACTCCTATCAGCCCTTGGGCGAGGGTCAAAAACCCTTCGCCAGACCCATCTAGGGCTTGCAAGCTTTTGTTGTGGCTAGCCAAGGCATTGCAAGCCCTTGCCCACCTTGATGAGGGGCTGTGACCTCGCGCACACACTTGGCAAGGGCTTTGTGGCCCTTAACCAAAAAAAGAGAAAAAAGAAAAAGAAAGAAAAGAAAAGTATTAAAAAATTAATAAAAATTCAAAAAATATCATTAAAAATTGTTCATGTCAATGTCGACAATGTCACATAAGACAGCAAACGTCCACATTTGCAATTTCTAGCTAAAATTGGCTAGATGAGCTCAATTGGCAAATTCTGAAAAAAGCTTAGGAACTCGATTGACAAAATTGAAAGGTTTATGACTTTTTGGACAATTTTCTTTTAGAATATACTCATTTTTCTATTGCCAATTTTTTGCAGTTACAGAGAATGAAAGTAGTTCTTCTTTCTATAACTTCGAAATGGATTTTGGTTTATGGCCAAAGTAAGAATAATTTTCTATTTTGAACCATAAAAAAACCAAATAATAAATGATTGAAATTTTTATGGGACCCATTCTTTCGAGAATTTGTAACTTACAAATTCTCATAATAGCTGAAAGACTATGCTGACAAAGCTTTTTGACATTTTCCTACTTGGTCACCTAATAAATGTTGTCTCGAAGACCTTCCACAAGAGTCATTGGTTCAGACTGAATAATAAGTAAAACCTGGAATTAGAACGCATTATCAAAGAGAGTCGATTCGCTCGGGGAACTCGAAGCCTTCAACGTGTGAAGAGAAACAAAATGATGGATTGAAGTTTGAGGACGATATCTGCTTTGAGTTTGATAGCAAGGGAAGCGCTTTTTGTTGTAGTAAATTTGGATTGCCAGCTCAAAATAACATCTGACCGCAACGATAGGAAGATGGATGGATTCTCCGTATTAAAACCCCGGTTTTAAGATTGGGTTGGGGTGGATATAGAAAATCTGGGGGAAGAACACTAGAAATGCCATAACTTTTGTACGGCGCTTATTTTCATACAAAATTTTTTTTTCACTCACTTGAGTGCTAAATTGGAGTAAAATCGTTCAGTTAAGTGACACTTATGGCCAAAATGCATACGTGGATTTTTTTAACGATTTTTTATTTTTTTAAAGAATTTTCGACGCCAACGTGCTTTCCGACGATGACCCTCGTCGGCCAATGTGGATTCTTCGTGCAAAATGATATCGTTTCTCCTCATCTCATCTCTCTTCTTTTTGCCCTTTTTTCTTTTTTCTTTTTCTTTAGGGTTGGCAAGGGTCACTGGTGACCTCGTCGGCCAAAGAACCCTTGCCCTAGGCCACGGAGGCTCGGGGTGAGGCCGACGGAGGTCAGCCGGACATTATTGAAGGTCATTGCGGCCTCGCCCACGACTGGCAAGGGTCTTGCCGGCCAGATCTGGGTGCCAATCAAATCTGAGTGTTGGCTAGCAAGACCTTCGCCAACCGTGGCCAAGGCTGCGATGGCCTTCGGCAATAGCTAGCCGAGCTCCGACGGCCTTGCCCTGGGCCTTCGTGGCCCAAGGCAAGGGTTACACAGCCGACGAGGGTCACCGGTGACCTCGCCGTTCCTAAACAAAAATAAAACAAAAAAAAAATCCAAAAAAATCTAAAAAATAAATTAACACATTAAAATTTTATTCACTGACAGCCACGTTAGTTTTTTCGGTGGCCACGTTGTAAGTGATACTCAAGTAAATGTTTTTTTAAACTTATGGCATTTAAGTTAGCGAAAAAATATTTTGGTACCAAAGTGAGCGCCGTACAAAATTTATGGCACTCTTAATGTTCATTCTGCTAAGAAAATCTAGTTGCCCCAAGGGACATGGACGTTGATGCTTAGCAGGCAACCGTGGGGAAAAGCTAATAATAGCAGATGACGGATAGGAAGAGCCAGGAACCAGGAGGGAAAACGTGGGACGTTCTCGGATCTGTTGAATTCCTGACAGATTTACCTTCAAATTGGCTAAATGCTGTTAATGTCGTTCCAAGGTTTCTCCCGCGGATGCAGTATAAATGGCTCAAAACGCCAAAGGGGAAAGATCAACCAAACAGCATCATTTTCCTTTCTTTCTTTCTTCTTTGAATTTTCAGCAAGCACCAAGGAGGGAAAGAGAGAGGCAAGAATCCTCGTGGTAGAAGGGCAAGGATGGCGATCAAATCGTACGTTGGTGCACTGCTGCTGCTGCTGTCTTTTTCTTCCACCATCAACGCCCAGGTCTTTCCCATCGGGAATTACGGTGCGAAGGCTGATGGCTCTGACGTAAGCCAGGTGCGTATGTTCTCTAATGAGTAGCTTTCCACGGCATTCTTCCCTGAATCTCTGATGNATTTTGGTACCAAAGAGAGCGCCGTACAAAATTTATGGCACTCTTAATGTTCATTCTGCTAAGAAAATCTAGTTGCCCCAGGGGACATGGACGTTGATGCTTAGCAGGCAACCGTGGGGAAAAGCTAATAATAGCAGATGACGGATAGGAAGAGCCAGGAACCAGGAGGGAAAACGTGGGACGTTCTCGGATCTGTTGAATTCCTGACAGATTTACCTTCAAATTGGCTAAATGCTGTTAATGTCGTTCCAAGGTTTCTCCCGCGGATGCAGTATAAATGGCTCAAAACGCCAAAGGGGAAAGATCAACCAAACAGCATCATTTTCCTTTCTTTCTTTCTTCTTTGAATTTTCAGCAAGCACCAAGGAGGGAAAGAGAGGCAAGAATCCTCGTGGTAGAAGGGCAAGGATGGCGATCAAATCGTACGTTGGTGCACTGCTGCTGCTGCTGTCTTTTTCTTCCACCATCAACGCGCAGGTCTTTCCCATCGGGAATTACGGTGCGAAGGCTGATGGCTCTGACGTAAGCCAGGTGCGTATGTTCTCTAATGAGTAGCTTTCCACGGCATTCTTCCCTGAATCTCTGATGCTAACGAGGGTTTGTTGCAAATGCTTTTGAAGGCATTGGTAAGTGCATGGAAAGAGGCGTGCGCATCCCTTAATCCTGCTACAGTGCAGATCCCGGCAGGAACGTTTGCGCTGTCGGAGGTGACCCTAGAAGGCCCCTGCAAGAACCCTTTGGAGTTCCAGCTCCAAGGCACGCTGCAGGCCCCAGCGGACCCGAGCAGCTTCAAGACCGACGGTTGGATTGTGTTCCAAAACATGGACGGCTTCACCTTGTCGGGCAGTGGGACCTTTGACGGCAAGGGCCAGATAGCCTGGACGAAGAACGACTGCCACAAGAACACGGATTGCCGAACGCTCCCCACGGTAAGCGCCCCCATCGACGTCATTCGTTTCCATGTAGATTTCGAATCACACGGTCGTTAGAATAATGGATAGGCCGATGGGGGTTATATCCAAACTCGGACAACGTGATTAACCGAGTTTTGAACATCTTGGGGGATTGCTAAAATCAGTTGAATTTCGACAGAATTTGAGGTTCAACTTCGTCAGCAACGCCATAGTCCACGACGTAACGACGCTCGACAGCAAGAATTTCCACGTAACCGTCATGGGTTGCAAGAACCAGACGTTCCAACATTTCCATGTGAGTGCGCCGGCCGACAGCATCAACACGGACGGGATCCACATCGGACGGTCGACTGGGATCAACATCCTTGACACCGATATCAAGACCGGGGATGACTGCGTCTCCCTTGGCGACGGGAGCGAGCAGGTCACTGTCAAGGGAGTGTCCTGCGGTCCGGGCCATGGCATCAGTGTCGGCAGCCTCGGGAAGTACGACAACGAATCGCCCGTGTCAGGCGTCTTTGTCACCAACTGCACCATCACCGGCGCAGACAATGGCGTAAGGATCAAGACGTGGCCTGCGTCGAAGCCCGGGATAGCCTCCGACATGCATTTCGAGGACATCCAGATGAATGATGTCTTGAACCCTGTGCTCATCGACCAGGGATACTGCCCATTCAACCAGTGCAAAGCAGGGGTAGGCACACGAACACGAGAATCAGCATAGTTCATGCACATTAGAAACGAAATGCATATTGGCCCGTCTGCCAAACGAAATCAATTTAACTTCGAACGAAACTTAAACGCCGACTTTGCTCACAATTCTCAAGTCAGTTATGGAACAGAAACGAATCGCACAATTGATAAACAATATACATGTCGGCCCTAATTCGTATGTTATTCGATTTGTTCAGATTCCTTCCCAGGTCAAGATCAGCAAAGTCAGCTTCAAGAAAATCAGGGGAACCTCAAAATCCCAGGTCGCAGTGAAGCTCGCCTGCAGCCAGAGCGTGCCATGTGCAGAGGTCGAGATCGCGGACATCGACCTTGCGTATCAGGGCCCCGAGGGTCCTGCCACATCGGAGTGTTCGAACGTCAAGCCTCTGATCTCCGGCATCCAAAACCCTCCGGCTTGTGCCAAGGTTGTGAGCTAAGACTTATCTCTATCTCAGTGAAGATGAACCGACGCCGAACCATTTTTCATAAACGAATCGCACAATCGAGGATCTTTGAGCCAAACTGTTTGGTTTTTTTTCTCTTTTGAGTACCCGGTGTAATCTAAACATTATTTACAGTAGAAAGTTGTCTGATCGCATGGTAATTTGATACCACGTCAGACTCTGTTTTCAGAAAATCCTCGCTCCTACGTCCACCTCAGTTATTAATTTATATTTAGTATGTGGAAAAAGAAAAGATCAGTCTCCATAAACCTCTACCTACTCGAGGCCTGTGTTTCACCATTTACATGTTGTGAAGTTTAAATTTCATGTTACAGTACATTAGAAAGACTCGGAGAATCTCATGTACTCAATCGGTTTGCTATCGTCAAATCACAACACATCGAGGCCGTTTTTCTTGTAATTTTGGGTCATCATGAATCGTTCTGTTTACGCTGCTAAATTAATAAACAAATGAATCCTTTTATGTTAACTAGTGCGGTAGGCCTAGGAGCATTTGGTGAAATAGTTTTGCTGTTCTTGATTTTGGGTGCAAATCTTGTGTTAATGCGCTGATATCCTCTATTAAATAATTGGGAGGACGTGAATTAAAGTGGGTTTAACGTCCAAATCCTAATTACCACTCATTCCCTACAAATTCCTCCCACAGCCACGAAAAAGATTCTGCCATTTAAACGGCGAACATGCTTTGATCACTTCTCCCATAGGCTTATGCGGCTGCTGCTGCCCGGATAGGTGACAACCATCGAGGGGTTGTATCTATTGGAAACATGTGAATCTGGCCACGCCATATGATATATGCAGTCCAAACCTCCCACATCAATCGAATTGCCTTCCACCATGGCCGGCCATTGTGGCCCCACCGCCTTGTCGAGCACGGTCACCGTTGCTCGCCACCATCCGTCGGTTGACAACCATCGCTGCTGGCGACAGGCCACCAGCAGCCTCAGATCCGAGCCCTTTGGTGATCGTCGAAGAACTCCATGGTCTCAGGCCTGAGGTCAGAGAGACAGATGATGCTTGAAGGTGGTCACGGTGGCCGGCCCGGACTTGTTGCCAATGGCGGCTTGTCCGATGGTGGCATAGTTTGTTAGGTCACATTCAACATCGACCAATTAAAGGTCGATTCACAGGACTTGTTGCCAATGGCGGCTTGTCTGATGGTGGCATAGTTTGTTAGGTCACATTCAACATCGACCAATTAAAGGTCGATTCACATCGTTCATTATGTACATGTATAATATACTTAGACATTACCGTCCGATCAGATGAAGGGCTTACTCACGAATCCGAACATGATCGAGTTCCCGCGATCGATATATTTTTGAGAGCTTAGATGGAGAGAATAAACGGATTCCTCGTGGGCTATTTAAGGCACTTTATTTAGTGCAAATCAAAAGAACTCCAGCTATGGGATGTTTGCTCAACATTGATATAACTTAAACAACGGAAAAGCCTTGCATCGAAAGCGCCGTCTTTCAAGAGGTTAACCCAATAAAATTCCCCACATTAGGTTGTTGATTTTTAGTGGGATGTTCTATATCAATCAGGAGCGTAGATTTAAGATGTGATCAACCAAAGTTAACCAGCACATCAACGGGGTTTGGTTTACTTACTTGAGGAAGTGCCGAACATGCCCCATTTACAGCAAATGAAGCAGCAACCATGGAAGCCTTCCTTGACGAAGCACGGAAGCGAAATCCTTCGTGCTCGGTTACTTCCCGAGCAAACAACACATAGGAAGGATGACGGCCTCTACCTCCTCTCGACAATCGACCACCGGATCTCCCCCTTTCCCCAGTCCTTTCGGTGCGAAAGATTGAACGAAACCCTACGCCCACTGCCCTTCCTCTAATCTAATCCTTTTGGATGGCGCTACCAAGTGATGCATCTCTTTCGCCTAGGCTCTATTGTGAGTTTAGACAGTACACCGACTCTTCCTCTTCCTCTTCCTCTTCCTCTTCTTTTTTGGGGGACATATGTGTGAATTTTTCTTGTTTTTTCTTACTGGTTGGGCAATGCAACAAAACATCTTTTGTTAGTAGCCATAAGAAAGATGAGACAATCCCAAGTACATAATTTAGGACATTCCCTTGAAACTTCTCTATTTTTCAAATTTGTAACCAACAACAAGTGTTAAAAGAAAAATAACCAGCATAGATATCACAAATATATTTTGGAACAACCGCTACTCTCTAATTGATTATGCACAAGTGCAATCTAGCTCAGTGTATAGATAAGGGAGTTCTTTCTCTTCTTCTTCTTTTTCTTTTTTTTTTGGAGAAGAAAAGAAGGTAACTAAACAACATGTCTTTCCTGGAAGGCTCTCTGTACATCGACCCACTCGAACTTTAAGGCACTACATCAAGATTGCGTACCGCATGCTGTCGCTCACTATGAGATGATTAATCTCCGATGCTTGATGGCCAAGTTCATGGCCGGACACCCACACCCCATCCGGCCCATTCGCATGGGGAGGAGAGAAGCAGGAGACGACCGAGACCATGGCCCGGAAGACGCCGTAGAACAACACCGGGAGCCCGCTCCAGCTGTGTGCCGACCGCCCGTCGGCATCCCGCACGAAGATCGGCAGGTCGGCTCGGTTCCCGCCGCCCAGCGTGGCTTCATCGGCGACTCTCGAGCTCTTCCTCCTCGCCATCGGGCCGAGCATCCACCGCATGCAGGCGGCGGGGAGAGAGGAGGAGGAGGGGGCTTCAAGCTTCAATTTTCAGGCGGAGGATGTGGGAGAGCGCGAGATCGAACGAGGGAGAATAAGGGGGCCCTGGCGTGTGTATTGGGAGGGTTTTGATAATGGGCGAGTTGGTGGTGGTGGTGTTGCTAGTGCTTGTGATTGTCACACCCTTAAAAGAAATCGAGACCCCTTTATTGTAAAGGAAACTTAATGCACAATTATGTTGGTGGGGTCTATGGAACGCCAAAAATGCCGACAAAAAAGGATTTATAATTAAGCACATACATTGCTTTTGATGGAGATTTTCTCGAATTATTTTGAAGAATTCACTAAACTTGGTACATCGAAAAGAAGAATTTCATTCTCCCTCCCCTTTTTTTTCTCTTTTGATTTTTCACGGTATCTTTCCAATTCATATGAATGTGAATCGATGGATTAGGAAGTCTGCGAGAGACGACTTAGAAAGTTTCGTTAGCAGATCTTATCCAAATAAGCTGGCTCAATTCTAATCTGATCAAGAATTATGGCCATCAATCAACTCGATGTGATTTGATTTTCTCTTTCTTTGGACATAATAAAGAATAAATCAAGGATACATAGGTTTTCAGACGTGAAAAGAAAATTAATATACTATTATATATATATACAGCAAAAAAGGAATATGTTGCTTTGATTGATGGCTCAGTGCACTTAGGAAAATTGAGTGGTCCATCCATGTGTGAGAGAATCAAGACTCCGCATTATGCTTTTATGAAACCACACAAAATGTGTTGCATGTTGATCATTCTTGAAAGCTACATTTCTTTTTTTTTCTTAAAAAAAGTTTAAAGTAAAGTTATGCTTACCCCAATAAAAGAAAAGTACAAATATCAGAAGAATTTTTCAAGAAAGAAAAAAATAATGGAGACATGGAAGAGAGGACAAAACAACTTTACTATGTACCATGTGTTTTTCGGGGAATATTATGCGCAAAATGGGCTGCTACATAATTTAAAAGTTAAAAATAGGCTAAACGGATGTACATTTATGTTGCTCATCGTAGGTAAGACACTGTATCATCATTGGTGGATCCATCACAGCGCATGATTTAATCAACATAAATATGTTTTTATTTAATATTATTAGGATTGGTGATTGACCAGAAGCCACATATGCACAGGCTTGGAAGTCAACGCTTGAATGTTATTGTGAGTAGAGAGTCTTCGGTTTAGGACACTCCTGAGATCTGTGTAGTGAGAAATGTTGCCGGATCTGAAAGCATATGATCAAAGGCCCACTACTTGGTGGCCCTTTCTATATAGTGGGCCTAGTTTACCTTAGTCACATTAGTTCATGTTGCCTGGGCCTCTTTTAGGGGGTTGGTGGCGGTCACTGGTTTCGGTGGTAGCTAGGAGTGTCAAATGGGTGGATCAGGTTGGATTTGGATCGGATCGAAAATGGTCCAACTCACATCGACCCATTTAATCCGTTTTAACTCATTTTCATGCAACGTAAATTTAATGACTCATACCCAACTCGACCCATACCCGACTCATATTACCAACACATATTAATATTTAACTTAATTTAAGAAAATCTACTCTCACTTATTTAGTCCACTTTAAACTTTTCACATATAAATTATTTGAATAAAAAATTCACATCAAATTTATAAAGTAAATTAAATAATAAAAATTTAGTAAATTAAAAAAAATATGGATACCTCTAAATTGAAATAGTTGAGCTCGGGATCGGCGATGGTGAGCTCCAGCCGGCGACGGCAAGCTTGGGATCGGTGATGGTAATGGTGGTGTGATGGCGGGATTGGTAATGAAGGTCGAGAACGCATAGAGGAGGGGAATGGAATGAGAGATGATGGGTCTATTTAATAACTCACTCAACCCATATTTAACTTTCACTTGATCCATATTTGACCCATATTTAATTTTCACTTGATATATAGTTGACTCATATTTAACCTTCACTTGATCCATATTTAACCCAGTTAACTAAAAGTGAGTCATAATATGGGTTTATGATCCATTTTGACACCTCTAGTGGTAGCAAAGGCGGCGGCGGTGTTGGCAGCAGCAGTGCCGAAGGGTGATGATGGCAATGAGGCTCTCTCTCCCTCTCTCTCTCTCCCCCCTTTTGTTTATTTTCTTAATGCTAACACTTGCTTAATCAATGACTACACTATCATAAATAAGTAGGCTAATGACCAAAGGACTCAAATCGAAAATACCAAACAAGTTCGGGCACTCGGTTGTGCTGGAAAAAAAGAAGATGGAGGACCCAATTGCAAAAAAGAAGGTAAGTTGAAGGATTGAATTTTTAACTCCAAGAACCCAAAACACACATCCCATCCACAGTCAACTTACAGCCCATGACATCGCTCGAACGTGGGCCTCAACATGAACAAAACAAACGTCACGAGTGACATCGTCGTAACACCATAATTAACAACTGTGACTTTCTCAATCTAACGAGAAAATTGCCCAACTTTCATTTCGCTTTCTTTGCTCAAAAGTCAGTTCAAGATCGCGGCATTTTTGGACATTTTCCGGGAGTCATCTTTTCGCCCACGTACGGGGAATTGACCCCCTCATGCTAACTAAGGATTAATCGATTGCTCGAAAATTCAAAAAAAAAATCATTTTAGTAAATGTGAAATTACAGATGTTTGGTATGAAGAGTCAACAGTAAAATAACAAGTCAATCAGGTCACCCGGTTGTTCAAATGGAATAATTAAAAGGTATGGTCTTGGCTTTGCTTTGCGTACGAGTTTGAAGTACTAAAACGCAATTTTCCAACTTTTCAATAAAGCTGAGGTTGCCATTTAGTCGGGATCCCTTGGTGGATAAGATGAAACCAAAAGGACGAATAATAGTTTATGTTCATGTTTATCTCGATCAATTTCGACCTCACGTTTCTTTAGAACAAAAGAACTATGAATTTAATTTGTGTAATTCGAATGAATAATAGTGACCTTGCTATTGTAAATTTATAAATGTCATCCAAATGTAGCAATTCCTTCTTTATAGCACCAAAACCATATCACTATATAAAGTGGAAGAAATTTAGTAATTTTATATGTTTCGTGAAAAATGAATAGTTTATAGAATATTTTTCTAAAAGTGATTGTTTGCATCATTGAAAATAATTAGTCGATGAAAAAAATGTAATCATTGTCGAATATAATTTATATCTTAACATTTCCAAGGACAAAGAAAACATTTTTATACGTTTTTTTTGTAAATGATACCAGTTATCATTTTTTTTCGAATTATTTATTTTTCGTGAAATAAATGAATTATATTCAATATCTTTTCATCTATCGTAGATGCTATTTCAATCATGCCACAATCATACACTTCAATTCTTTTTTTTCATTTCACGATAACCCTTCTTCCAATTTAAAATCCATTTAGGAGGGGGGGTGTAAAGTTAGTGGTGGGTTCCCCTTTATTTACTTAATTTCCCCCACCCCCCTTCCCTTTCACCCTCTTTTTCTTTGCATGCTTTTATTTATTTATTATCCTAGTCTTCTTTTTTATTTTTTATTTTTTTATTTTTTATTTATCTTTAACCCTTTAAGCTAGGGCTGACAATTGAGTAGAGGGGCATTTAAATAAGAACATAGTGGGTCGCTAAAAAGTTGTTTCCCTGCTCAAAGGTTCCATGTGAATATGCCCTTTTTTTAAAAATCTTGACTTTTTGGTGGCCAATTGTCTTGTAAAGTCACCCCCATCTAATGCCCTCTCTACCTTTCTAACATTATCAAAAAGAAAAGCCCATATTTTCTTAGGCTGCTTTAGATGTGTCACAAAAAGAAAAAAATTCTAATTTCTTTTTTCTCTGCTTTCATATGGGTCATGATGTGATGTCAATAATAAATCATTTTTTGAATTTGGGGAGTTTTGTATTCTGGAGGACTATGGATTTTCTTATCTTTTCCCTCTTTTCCGAATCTCTTGGTGATGTGATTTCGTAATGGTGCTAGATTTTACATTTATTTTTTCTTGGGCATTAGGTAATGGCATTGAATATAGGATTCTTGAAATAATTGATGCTGCCAGAAGAGAAAAAATCTTGCTTCATCATGCATTTGAAGAAGCTTCATCAATATTACAATAAATGCACATGCACCAACACCCTCGTCTCGTGAGAAATATACAAAGAGATAAGCTGCTATAAATTATAAATGATGGGTTTACACGATACAAACTTTTTTTTTTGTAATTTTGGTAATTTATTTATTATTTGTATTAGGGAAGGGAAGAAATTGGGGGGTGGAGGGGTCCTCATCACTAGTGTGTCACAGACCCGTTTGTCATGGAATTGGATTTTGATTATTTGATTACACAGCGGCCGTGGCCCGGCTCGATCCGACGGCCCGGATTGCTCGGAATGTCGCTTTCCTTTTCATTTATTTATTTTTCTTTCCGAGTCTCATGATCATAAATTCAATCTCCAGCCTCTTTTTTTCTTTTTTTTTATCGTTCCACCTCCTACCTAGCTAAAATGCATATAATTCAACGGTGGATCCCACGCTGAGGCGGGCATTTTTTCTTTTCTTTCCTTGTGGTGTCCGTCTTCTACCTTTAATGTTTTTATGCGCTTGCCCACATCTTTGTTGTATTAGTCACTACT
This sequence comes from Corymbia citriodora subsp. variegata, assembly GCA_014858505.1. Lineage (NCBI taxonomy): Eukaryota > Viridiplantae > Streptophyta > Magnoliopsida > Myrtales > Myrtaceae > Corymbia > Corymbia citriodora. The sequence continues at coordinate 140,480 of MU089630.1, read as the reverse complement.
ACTATAGGGTTTTTATCTGCAAGTCGTCGTCGTCGTTCGCAGGCTCCCTCATTGGCCTCTCGCTTTCCCTTTCGTGCTCCGTCTCTTGTTGAACCGTCCGGTGCTCTCTCTATCTCTCTCTCTTCTCTCCTTTTCTTCCTCTGGTGATGATCCATGGAGTTCGTTCATGAGCCGCCGTGTAAGAAGCAGAGACGTGAGCTAGGCGGCGATGACGACCCGAGAGGTGAGGCCGAGACCAAGACGGAGACCGGCATGGAGGAGCTGCCGAGGGAGATCGTCCTCGACATCCTTTCGCGGCTGCCCGTCACGTCGCTCGTGCGGTTCCGGCTCGTCTGCCAGTCCTGGCGGGCTCTGGGCGGAGACCCGCTCCTCCCCGATGCGCAGCTCGCCCGCACGGCGGCGGGAGATCCGTTCCTGGTGTTCCACAGCGACTTCCCTCTCAGGAACCAGCTCAGCTTCGTGGAGCTGTCCGCTCTGGGCCAGGATTCCGGGCACGGCAGATCCAAGAAGGGCGCCGCCGTCGGGAAATTCAGTCCTCCTTTCTTGAGTTCGATGGGCGAATTCGACGTGGTGGGTTCCTGCAACGGCTTGCTGTGCCTCGCCGATTCGCTCTTCAGGGAGCCGCTGTTCATGTACAATCCCTTCACCGGGGACTACAGGGAGCTGCCACGATCGCGGCAGTACGCGGACCAGACCGTGGTCTACGGGTTCGGCTTCCACCCGGCGACCCAGGAGTACAAGGTGATCAAGATAGCGTCCTACCCTAACCCGTCTCGGGCGGGGGCGGGGGCGGGGGCCCGCCGGGCGCGTCGGGTCCCGCAGCAATCGGAGGTCCAGGTCCTGACGCTCGGGGGGAGCATGGCCTGGCGGAGCCTGGGGCGGGCGCCGTACCAGGTCGACAAGCGGCAGTCGGAGACGCTGGTCGAGGGGCGGCTGCACTGGGTCGCGGGGCCCCGGCGGTACCGGACGGCGCGGCAGCTGGTGTCCTTCGACCTGGCGGACGAGCAGTTCCGGGAGGTGCCGAAGCCCGAGGGGGGCCCCATCCTGCGGTCCAACTACCAGCTGATGGCCCTGAGGGGTTGCCTGGCAGCCATCGTCTACTGCAACTACGGGAAGCTGGAGATTTGGGTGATGAGGACGTACAATGCCAAGGAGTCATGGGCGAGGGAGTACGTCATCGGGTCGTACATGCCCAGGTCGCTGAAGCAGCAGAGCGCGAGCGCGATGCCGTTCAAGATGTGGAAGAGCAGCGGCGCGAACGGGCGGGTCTCGAGGGTCGTCTGCGGATTGGACAGCGGGGAGATACTGCTGGAGTACAAGAGCAGGGCGCTGGTGGCGTACGACCCCAGAAGGTGCAAGTTCAGGGACATCTCGCTGCAGGGCATGCCCAGCTATTTCCATGCATTCGTTCATGTGGGAAGCCTCAGCTGGATCGATTCCCAACCAGACACATGACCATTTCTTTAAAAAAAAAAAAAAAGCCCAGAAAAAAAAAAGAAAAAGAAAAAAGAAAGAAGAAAGGAGAAGAAAGAAGAGGAAGATGCTTCATTTGTATTGTAAGTTCAAGTTCACATTTTTATTGTTTTGAAATATAATTAAATTCCATGTTCTCTCTCTCCCTCTCTCTCTCTCTCTCTCTGCTGAAAGTTCTTGCTTTTGGGTTCTTTTGTTTAAGGCTTTGTGATGGGCATCGGCTGGTTTCAGATCATGTGCTCACATCAGATTGGATTTGTTTTATTTTTTATTTTTAAACAAATGGGGGTGCGAGCCTCTCCTCTTCTCTTCCTTTCCAATCTGTATGGGGTGTGACTCATAGGCCAGTTGGATAAAAATCAAAACTTTCGGGTTGGCCCTAGGCCCCACCAGTGAGGAGTTATCTAAAGCCTAATCCCTCGAAACTTTCCAAATTCTAGCACAGACATTTCAACCGAAACAAAAGAAAAGACTAGACAAAAAAAGGAGGGGAGGAAAATTCAACGGAATTATTGTGCCTCCCCCCCAATCTTAATCTCCTCTGGCTTAATAATTAAGCCATCCGCGACTGCCGTGGCCGTCCGTGTCGTATGTGCGAGGTCCGCCTACTGTTTATGTGCTCGATACGAACTTTTCCATGTTCGTGACCATCTATCTTTTTTGTTTATAATCAAGTCGCGGCCTCTTAACCTTTCAACATTGTTAGGTTGAGCGGTTGAAAACGTTTGGCAGTATAGGGGATTCTTTTTGAGAACCTACCCCAGGTGGAGTTGCTCGATGCAAATGCCAAAATTCCAGTATTTCCTCCCCTCAATGCAAGAATACCTACCCCATAAAAAAGATAGAGAGAGAGAGAGAGAGGGGCGGAAGAAACTAGATGTTTATGGCCACGGATTAAAAAAATCTCTCATGGTTTGTCTTTATGGCTCAACTTGCAGAAAGATGAGGTGCCGGTCCATTGAATTTTTTCCTCCATATAGCAAATGGCATATACTGCAGGGGGAACGACATCTCAATGTCAAAGAATGGACTAACTTAAGGGTCAAAATGTGAATCATTGGGACATGAAAATAATTCTTCTTCTTTTTTTTATCAGGGTTATCTCCCGCGTTCATTCAGTGTGCAGATAATCAAAACTGTGCATCATGACCACCACTCGTATAGAAAACAAAGAAAAATTCTGGGCGTTCAAAAGGAAGATCAGAATTATGTTTCCAAGCTTTTGTTTTCTTATGTGCGAGTAAAGTTGGCACGAAAAATCATCACCCGTTCCCAGGAATGGAAATTATATGTGGGATCTTTTCTTCTAGTCATGGCAAATACAAGAGATCAATTGTAGATTGACCAGGAAAAACGCATTAGCAGCCACAAACTTCTCTTACGCAAGGATCTGACACAACACAATCGTCTTTCGATGACTTCTTTCGCACATGATTGATGAAAGATGCAATCCAGAATTACGTCGCCTATTCATTTTTCTTCTTAGATTCCACAGTTAAGAGAAAAAAACAAATTATTGATTGATTAAGGCGGACCAAAGACGAAATAAACTGAATTTTGTTCTGGTGTGAACGTTACCCTCACGGTTTGGTTTGGATTCGTTTGAATATTCCCAAATGAAACATTTGAAGTTTTCAGTAGAAAGCAAGACAGTCCAGATTGAATCATTCACACATGGCTCCTACAAATCAGTGGATGACACATCTGGGACATCCCTTGGTCCTTTTGTCTCCATTTTGGTTTTCCTTTAGAGTAAGGACATAGATCTCTAGCCCGGATACCAATTTCTCAAAAGCCAAATGACTAAAAAAGAGGGGTTTCCGTTGACCCTAGTGGTGAAAGAGATCTCAAGGACCTTATGGTCCAGCTTTTGCTGTTGCAGAATGATGTAAGACCATGAAGAGCAGTATACAAATCACCATTCATCACCCAAGACTTAGGATCCAGTTGGTGTTACCATCATGTGACAAGTGATACTGTACCAAGATACCTGGACGATCTCTCCCTCTGTAAATGCAGAAAGCTGCAAGGTAAGATGCATCAATTTGAGCTTAATCAACTATAACTCACTGGACCACACGACTTAGTCTCAGACCCTGAACAATGAAATATTGCACCACCAATGAGTTTTACAATGGAGCGATGGATTTCAACATAGGCACAGAGGATAAACAGATCACAAGAGTGAGGTTCTGTGATTTTGAAGGTTTCGAGCTTGGTTGGGCTGTGCATTTTGAGTCAGAGAGAAGGCTTAGAGATCAGACTGTAAGCCAATCCTCCATTTTCGTAAACTGTTGCCCTGTCATCCAAGGATCAATGACAAAAGCCTGCCCTTTCTTCACAGCATCCCTCGTGATTCCTAATGAATTGATTTCCTCCAACAAGAAAATTATACTGGTTCACAGAGTGTATCTTCAATAAAAGCCTAAGGAGACCATAACATTCGAGTTTCATATATTGCCTAGTCTGTTCTTGTTTATGATCATCTGGGATTAGAGTTCACTTTGCAATGATTAGTGGTTCTCTCATCGGCAATTTCCATCACCACTCTTGGCCATGATGGTCAGTGACTAAATTGTAGAGCATGTCAACATCTTGAGCACTTGAACTAGCAGAACATCACACCAGCAATAATGACATTACGAAGTCTGGGTCAGCATGCCAGAAAACTAATATATAAAAACAAACCAAAAGAAATTGAGTGCTATAAATCTTAGTGGGGCGGCCTTTAATTGTGGAAGAGTAATTGACGACATTGGTGATGGTGACCAACTTATTTCACATCTGCTATACGCATGGCCATTGCACTTTGATGGGATGAATTTATATTAACTTAGCTCTGCTCAGGACTGAGTTTGTACATGGACTTACAGGAATACAGCCAGAAATTTGATGCCCTAGATCAGCCAATCAGTGTGTCTTCTCAAGCGCTCTAACACATACTTTTCACCAGTAAGGCGCTCGACCAGCCCTAAGCAGTGCGAGGAGATCAAATGAGGATCACAGCAGTATGTAAAGGTCAGAGAATGTCAATACAGAGTATATCTAATCAAGCAGACACACATCGGTCTCTACGGGTTTAAATACACAAAATATCAACCACAATGGACTTGTGTTGTCACAGTATGACAATTACCATTGGCATAATTGTGGCAATCATGAATACCCATCCTCCACTCAGTTTCCCAAGTATCGTTAAATTTAAGTGCGATGTCCAGGGAATCCTCTTCACTATATCCCACAAACCAGCATCTTCATTTGGGTAGCCTTGTCAACTTTCTTCTAAGAAAAGTTCCTTGAGAAGAAAAGGTGCAGATTCATTAGGCAACATGACTGAACAAAGACAAATGAACTTCAAGCTCGATCATATTCATAACCAAAAGATTTGCAAAATCAGCACAACAGACTAAACAGACTATAATTCAGCATTTATGGATCACGAGAGTAGAAAAAAATCATAGACTAACCTGGGACCGATCCACCGGGCAAGGCCACAAGTGCCAGCACAAACACATTTTAGGGGTCTTCAGGTCGAAAATCAAAAAGAGATGCCTAAGACATTTATGAAATTTCTAGAAAATTGATGCAAACATACTGCATAAAGTCCACTCATTCTTGGCAAAATATCATTAATTTCCAACAAAAATTATGGACACTCATCACCACATTATGACGCAACAAATTAATTTCCAAAACCATATCCATCAACTAAGTCTCTGAAATTTGAGAATTGATAAAGACAAACCATGAAACATATCATCACAACCTCAGAATTGGATGGTTGTGAAGAGGTTTTAATGATGACAACGAAATGTTGCAAATCCCATAGATGGAGTGCGTGAAGAGCTGATGTCACCGATTGAAATGGTTCTGTAGTTGCTCTAAATGGTAGTGCTGCTACATATACTTTATCTCTTCCGCCAATGTCATGGTCAATTGCAGTGACGCCAATGCCATTTACGCAAAAATTAATCAGACGGTGGAAGTTAAAAGAAGCGAAGAAGAGGCAAAGTTTGGATAATCTGCAGATGAATCCTCATTGGTTGTGCAAAATCCAATGGCTGACGATGGACTGCATAAATGGGCTCACTATTTGGAATAGAAAGTGGCTATATCCAATCTATTCCTTATATTCCTATTGATGTCCATTGTCCAAAATACTCATTTTAGTATATTTTACACAACAAAAGTTAAAATGCTTATCTGGTAATTAATTTCCACCATGGCATCCACCCCTGGTTGAGAGCTCAATCTGTCAAATAATGTGCAGCAGAAACTAGCGATAATGACAGCATAAAGTGTATGTCATTATCTTCCAAGACATTGACATAAAAGCAATCCGAAAGATCAATTTTTGTATTGATATATACAGCAGGGAAGTAACTGATTAAATTTATGAATAAGAGATAAAATTGAACTGTCAAATTTACTATACTCATGGGCCTACCACTTTCAATGGTCGTTTTTGCTTAAGTCTGTTCTTCTTGGTACCAAGCACATAGATGAACTTATAGAGTTAAAAAAATGTGACCAGTGAGTCGATGCCCTATTCCAGATCAACAGAGCTTCTTCTCAAGCGCTCTAGCACATCCTTTTCACCTGTAAGGTGCTCAACCAGCCCTGTGTACAAAAGTTTTATAAGATCAGAAAAGGATTGTGATAGCATCTAAAAGTTAGGTGAGTAAAAATCATTTATTTGACAACATATGTAGCTCATCCAATGAATTAGACACAAGCATCATCCACAGGTACATACAAGCACAAACATATGAAGGAGCTGAATTTTGTCCTATCAGACTGCATACCATTGGTATAATCACGGCAATCGTGATGCCCAATTTTCAAGTGGGTCTCCCAGTGGTTACTGAATTTACATGCAACATCCAGAGCATGCTCTCCATATGATCCCACAAACCAGCACCTTTCTTTCGGTAGCTTTCTCAATTTTCTTTTGAGAACAGTTCCTAGAAGAAGAATGTAGATTTGTTACGCAAACACAGAGTGGACACAGTCGACATGAATAGGAATTTCAATGTCCTACCGGGATGTCACATGATTAGCACTCTCTCTTTTAGGACCAAACGAACTCTAACTTAGAAAACAAACTAGAAATTATGAAATTGCATGATGAGGACTGTAGTACTTGGAGAATTCAGACTAACCTGGAATTGATCTACCTGACAAGGCTGCAAGTGCCACATACACATTTTCAGGGTCTTCAGGTTGAAAATCAAACACAAATGCCTGAAACATAAACAAGTAAAATAGGAAAATCATCAAGGTCTTGGTGCTAACAGATTGTGGGAAACACTTGAATCGCATTCAAACAAAAGAATCAGAGGCATCACGTCATCAAAAGAAAACCCAACAATTCATTTAAATTCCAGCGCTTACACCTATCAACAAGCTTGCCCCTTTATCAACTATTCAAAATGGAAATCAAGACCGAAATCTACGTAAACGCAATCAATCAAGAACCTGAGAATTGGATGGTGGGGAAGAGGTTCTGATGATGACCATGAAATGTTGGAAGTCCCAGAGCTTGAGCGAATATGCGGCCGAAGTCAGCAGCTGCGCTGGTCCTTTCGTTGCTCTGAGCGGCATCGCCGCCACGTACACTTCGTCTCTTCCTGCGATTCTCGCCGGCGACTTCAGCGGCGCCGTCGCCATTTCTGGCCGATTGACCGGACGGTTGGTGGTCGTTAAAGAGAAGGGGGACAGTTCGGATAATATGTTCATGAATCCTCGTCCGTCCGTCGATCTGGATTGGAGAGTAATCCGACGGCTGCCATTTATCTGCACAAATGGGCTCTCGATTCGCAAAGGATAAGCCCAATGTGAACAATTAAAACACACAAAAACAATTTTTTAGCCGAAAAAATCCATCTTAAATAGATAACTTGTTTTTTTTACTCAAGGCAATTCGTCAACTCTCAAAATTCTAATTAATTAATTTATTTATCAATATTCATAGTCCTAGGAACGAGCTAGTATTTTCAAAATAGTGTATATGCACCGTGTGACATGTACTACGGGCACATTTTGATATATGCACACTTAAGTATTCATTTTTAGCCATCAATTGACTAAAAGGGACTTTTGAAAAGCTTCACTAAAGAGAGACGATATGGGTGTCAACTTCAGTTCAAAAAATTGATCCAAACCAAATTCAATAAGGTTAACCAAGCAATAAGCAAATGATATGCTAGAACATATATAATTGTCGAAGAATTAGGAGAAAATCTCGGGATAGTAAATAATTTTGTTTTCATTTAGTATATTTTATTTTGTTTCTGAATCTTTCGTAATTAGAAAGTAAATCACTAGAATTAAGAAGTATGACATCTTATCCTCTTTCTACTCCTATTTTCTAATTGTTCTAGGACTTATTTATATGTTATGTTCTACATAAGTATCATATGCGAAAAGAAACACAAGAAAACACTTTCCCTTCTTGAAATCCGCATGATATCGGAGCTGAGACTTTGAATCCCTAATTTGGTGAAAATGGCGATGATTAGAGCTAGTAGGGCATTGCTTCTTCAAGTGTCATGCTAGAGAACAACCTATCTAATTTCTTTGCAAAACCGAGTAGTGGTGAGGAGCAAATCTCCTAGAATTCTAATTTGCTATTAATATTTCATCAATTGAATGATCAATTGGAATTAATATTTAAGTAAACGTTTTTTTTTAAAGTGGCATTTAAGTAATTGGGGAAAAACTTTAATTATTAAAGTGAGTGTCGTATTTGGCACTTTTAATACCCTTCTCCCAAAAGAAAATGATATAAATGTTCCAATAGAATGTCCGTCCCATGGATGTCACCTTTCTCTGGACTTATCTTTAGGGGAAAAGAAAGTGCGGCTTTGCACAACATCATCATGGAGCCTTTTTGTCTTGCAAAACCTAAAAATCCTATTCCTGCAAGCCTTATACCTAATTTTTTAAATAATGAAAATTCAAGTCCACTTATATTGGCATCTCATTCCACTTGTGAGCATAACAAATCCGAAACTAGTACCAAGAATTATGAGCTTCCATTCTTTCTCAAGTCTACATGAGAAGAAGCAAAACTCAAAGAAATGAGTCCCTTGCTCCCTTAAGGGGCAATGATTTTGAACTATAGCATGATTAAAACTCCATGTCTCCAATTTAATCTATCCAACTTGATCTTAGTTAAAAAAAAGAGAGTCTACTAATGAACTTGACGTACCTATTGCTATCTTAATAGGAGTTTGGTCTTGTACCAAACATCTTATGTCTTATTATGTGTCTTACAAAAATATCTCACTCAATTTCGTGCTTTTACCTCAACCTCATCTTGTGTGGAGATTCCAAAAACTGTACAAGATACTTTGTAGGTTCCTGAGTGGAAAGAAACGATTCTTGAGGAGATAAAAGCTTTGGGAAAAAGTGGAACATAGGATATCGCGGATCTACCTAAGAGAAAAAACATGGTCAAATGCAAGTTGGTATTTACAACCAAGCATAGATATGATGGATTCCTTGAAAAGTATTAAGCTCAGTTGGTTGCCAAATGATTCACCTAGACTTAAGGGATCGATTACTTTGAGATTTCTCTCTAGTTGCAAAACTAAATGTTATAAGAGTGCTTCTATCACTTAACCAACCTTGATTGGCCTATGGAGCAACTAGATGTGAAGAATGCATTTTGGAATGGAGATTTGGAGGAAGAAGCATTCATGGATTTCCCTCCAGGCTTTAATAAAAGATTTAGATCAAATATGTGTAGATTGAAGAAGTCATTATATGGACAGAAACAATCATTGAGTGCTTGGTTTGTAAAGTTCACCCAGTTTGTAAAGAAACAAGGCCATATTCAAGGACAAACTAATTATACCATGTTTGTAAATCATTCTTGTGATGTGGATGTTGCAATTTTGATAGTGTAGGTAGACAATATCATTTCATTGAGAATGATGTTGCTGAGATGAATAAGTTGAAAAAAATGTCTTGTTTTGGGTTGGAGATCAAGAATTTGGGAATTGTAAGGTATTTTCATGGAATGGAGGTAATTCGAACAAAAATAGGAATTGTAGTCTCACAAAGGAAATATGTCTTAAATCTTATAAAGAATACGAGAATGATGGGTTGTAGATTGATAAAAACTCCGATAGACGCCAATTAGAAATTTGAAAATGACAATGATGGGGTTATTGTTGAGACAACAAGATATAAGTAGCTAGTGGAGAAATTGATCTATTTGTCATATACTCAGATGGATATTACCTTTTTTGTGAGTATGGTAAGCCAATTTATGCACTTTCCATATAAAAAAATATCTTGAGATTGTGTACAAGATTCTAACATACCTAAAGAGCACACCTAAAAAAGGTCTATTATTTAAAAAGTCTATTCAACAAGAGATTAAAGCACACGTGTCACAACCTAATTTTTTAGAGAGGTTTGATTGGGAACCTTTGACTAGGTTTAGGGGTATTGTTTACTTCGGGCCGACGGCCTTTATTAACTCGAGCTCTCTCATGCGTAACATTGAATATTTGAAATTTTAATCGGTCTAGCCTATACAAATTCACACAAAGGAGTTGCCACTAACCTATTTAGGATCGGCTAGAAACCCAATAAGATACATGATAATACTTTATTATTTGCGCAATCGGAGATTCTAAATTTGAGGACTTGGTTACGTTAATCATGCGACTAATGTCCTTTCGGTACTTAACTTAATTGTGTATTAATTAAAACCATGGCAACCTATTCAAGAAATCTAAAGCTCATCCTAACCATTCTAAAGCAAGAAAAATAATATCCAAAATAACTAAACTTTTTTTTTTCGATTTTTTTTATTAAAAAAATAAAATAATTTGGACTAGGTCAGAAAACCCGGCCCTACTAAACTGACTTGGACCCTAATGATCCGGATTGGACTATAAAAGACTTGGCCAGTCCTAAATCACTAGAGATTAAAAAAAATCACGAAATTCTTTATAAAAATAAACCCACGAAAATTCCCCCAACTGGCGCCGGCCACAAAATCCGGCGACTATTAACCGTTCAGCCCAACGCGCGCCGGCCCGAGGGGAAGCCCATCTCCTTTCCTTATTTTATTTTCGCCAAAACACAATGAACACACGAAAATCAAACATGATGCAATGGCTATAGACGCAAACACGGATCGATCTCGAGTAAAAACGTGAACTGACTTTCGGCCTTCTTTGAGGCATTTTGTCAAACGGTTGCATGGCGTCATCGAAAGGGTGGCCGCAAAACCACTGGCACGGATTCAGGAAAAAATCGACAGGTCGTGTGCGAGGAACGCTCAAGAGAAGCTTAAGGACAAATTAATCTCATTCAGAACAGGCATGGATGAAGATAGCGAGCTTCAGCCAAAAGAACCAAAGAGATTCATGTCTCATTTCAACATTTTAACGAACACGCGGTTGACACTACGGGAGGAGAGACTTCCGGTCAGAACCGGAGCTCGAACCCACGCCGGCGAACTCGTCGCACGACCAGGGGAGGAGCTTGGGTCGGAGCTCGTGCGAGCCAAACGGCCGCGAGCTCCAGCCAGTCACGCCCAAAAAAAAAAGAATAGAGGGATCTGAACCATGCGGCGACGAGTTACAGGCGTCGAGTCACGTCAGCAGTGGCAAGCACGTCAGCAGCGGCACTCGGAGCAGCAGCAGCGGCGACATTCGGGACAGCAGAATAAGCAGCGTCGTCGGGCTTTAGGGCAGCAACCGTGCACCGCGGAGTTGGACAAGGCAGCAGTAACGTTTTCACGGACGGACATCTCAGCCAGGTGGGGCGGTGCTCGCAGGAGTACGTGATCGCAGCTGACTTCGCTAGTCGCTTCGCTGAAGATTCGCCAAGAGACGTGTCTCTCTACTGATTGTGTCGGCCTCCAGGGAGTAATGGTCAGATCATGGGATAATCCATGCGACCATCCATGGTCATGAGGAATGGTAAAAATAATATAGTGGGAGTCTGTCATTTGCTCGAAGGAAAAGAGCGCATAGGGATCAATGTGGAGATGGGAGGAGAGAAAGAAATATTGTAAAAAAATTCTGAATTGTGGCCGTCGCTTCTCTCTTGCGGAGAACGTGTGTTCTCTGCGTTGCGGCCGTGCCTCCTCTTTCTCTCTGTTGCGCATCCCTCAATGTCCAGGCTCTCGAGCCCTTTTTCTTTCACCCTCTCGTCCCTCAGAAAATCCAGAAAAATCCTCAGAAGAAATTCCTCTCCCCCCGATTTCTCTCCTTCGTCGATACTCGATCATTTCCTCCTAATTGAAAATCGTCCCCCGCCTAATAAAAATTAATCTCTCCATAATCAGATTTCCTTCGCTATCTCCAGATTTTATTCAGTTTCAAACCCACTTCCCATGAAAACCAATTTCTTTTATCTTTTCTATAAATTTATACATATATATTTGCAAAATTAATGGGTATTTAACATGTGTCGACAAAATTTCGGGTGTCAACAACATGCATATAGGATTAATAACTAAACTTGTCAAACGGGTGGGTTAAATTGGGTTAAAAATGGTTCGACCCAAATTGACCTATTTAATTCGTTTTAACTCATTTCTATTTAATACAAATATAATGACTTATACCTATCTTTACCTATATCTGATTCGACTCATATTTGACCCAATCCTATGATTTTTTTTAGAAAATTTTTATTCCTAAACAACTTCGATGCAATACAAACCCATTGAACAATTTTTTATAATTTTTATTTTTTTAAATATATGTTTGTCCTTTTAAGTCCAATAATGGTCACTAGTGGACCCTCCCTAGTCATAGGAGAGGGTTGGTTCTCATTGGCCATAGGTGAGGGCTGATGACCCTCGTTGGTTGTAGGCAAAGGTTGAGCCCTTGCCCAGATTTGATGAGGGCCATGAGCCCTCCTCGATTGTAGGCAAGGTCATGGCTCTTGCCCAAACCTGGTCCGACCCACCCATTTGACGGGTCTAATCCTCGCCTATGGTTGGCAAGGGTCGATTGGCAACCCTCTTCGGACTTAAAAAAAAAGGAAAAAAAGAAAAAAAAGAAATTATAAAAAATACAAAAATTGCCATGACATCTCTTAAGTCCAATTACACTTAATATTAGGGGTGTGCAACGGGAACCGCCCAACCCGAGAACCGCCCAACCCGAACCGGACCGGTCGGTTTTGGGTGGTTCCCATAGCTGGCGGTCTGGTTCCTGGTTCCCATTCTCGGAACTGGTGATCGGTCGGTCCGGTTCCCGGTTCCAAGGTGGGAACCGGATCGGACCGAACCGACCGGACCGACCGAACCGACCAACCGGACCGATCGGACCGACCGCCCCTTCAATTCTCATCTCAAATTCCCAACTTCCTATCCCTACAAGCTAGGGGTGAGCACATTGGACCACCCGAACCGAGAATCGCCCAAATTGGACTGGACCGGCAGGTTTGGTCCGGTTCTCGGGAGCATCGGTCCCGTTCCCGGTTCCATAAAAATAGAACCGGACTAGACCAACAATTTTCTATTTAAAATAAATTTCTTAAATTTCTTAAAAAATGCAATAAACCCTAAAATAATAATATTTATAGTATTTTTTTAATTTTTTTTGGCTAAGTGGTCGGTCCTATTGGACCGGACCAATGGTCCGGTCCGGTCCACGGTCCCAAAAAATGGGAACCGGTCCTCCCGGTCCGGTTCTCGGTTCCACCTTGGAATTGCCATGACATCTCTTAAGTCCAATTACACTTAATATGTATTAGAATTGGGTTTGTTTTTCTATTTTTCATATGAGTTAAAAATGGGTTATTTATCAACTCATTTAAGACTCATTAAGTTGTTAGGCAACAACTGACCCAAAAAAAATAAAAATTGTTTGGCAACCCATTTATAACCTTCTTAAGCGTTATTTTCCTTAACTCAAGACAACCCATTTATGACTCATTTTGCCAAATATGGGTTAAAATATGAATTTTAGAATCATTTTGCCACCTCTATCAATAATTGACGGAAGGTTGACTTTAGGATATTATACATATGTATGGGGGAACTTGGTTACTTGGTGAAGTAAGAAACATAATGTGGTGGCATGGACCAATGTAGTGTAATAGCAAGCGATGACTCACGAGATATGTGAGATTTCATGATTAATACAAGTGCTAGAAGAACCTCGACTTCTAGTGAAAACGCCTGTGAAGTTGTATTAGGACAATAAGGCTTTGATCACTATTGCACATAATCCAATGCAACAAGATTGAATTAAGTATGTTAAGATTGACGGATAGAATTAAGTATGTTAAGATCGACGCACACTTCATCAATGAGAAGATTGATGCATGAGTTATTTGTATGGCATGTATGCCAACAACACAACAAATAATTGATATTTTTACAAAGGGATTGTTTAGAACTAATTTCAAATCTCTTTACAGCAAGTTGGGCATGATATTATTTACATGCTAACTCGAGGGGGTGCATTGAAGAATTAGGAGAAAATCTCAAGATAGGAAATTTTTTTGTTTCCATATATTTTGTTTCCTTTTATTTCTAAATCCTTATAATTAGGAAATAGATCGATGGAATTAAGAAGTATGAAATCTGTTCATATTTCTGTTTCTATTTTCTTGGTATTTTCTAGCTATCCTGGATTTATATTTTATGTTCTCTATAGATATGATATGCAATAAGAAACAGAAGAAAACACTTTTCTTCAATGAAATTTGCAATAACCATGAACAAAAGAAAGAGCATGTAAAACCAGATAGAAGTAGGATTTATTTTTATGGAGGCCAAAAAGCAAAATCCCAGATCAGGAATCATGAACTCCTCTTGGGATCTGCCAAGGGACAGGCCAAACCACAAAGAGATACTACGTAGAATTTTTACAATACTAGAACATCATAAACCGGTAAATTGCTTTATTAGATCTAGACCAAGTCACTGAAACAAAACCCCCAGCACACCAACACACATACTCAGACTAGACTCGCTCAGTCTCTCCATCAGTTACTCATTCATCCACAGGCACATCACTCATCAGAAGACGTCCATAGACACATCACTCATCAGTAGTCTTCTTCTCATCAGCTTCTGCAGCAGCTCCCTTCTCTTCCTTCTCTCCCTCCTCTACTCCTCCTTTGACACCCTCCTCTTTTGGAGCCTCCACGGCAGAGTCCGGGTCTGGTTTGGTCACGACCGTCTCTTCGATCTCCACCTTGCTGGCCACAACTGCCTCGGGTTCTGCTGATTTCGTGTTGGCTTCTTCTGCTTCCTCCTTGTTCTCTTCTGGCTCTGGTGCCACCTTGGATGTCTCCTTTGGTGCCTCGACTTCTTTTTCTTCTTTTACTTCAGTCTGTTCTCCTTCAGTTGTTTCGAGGACGCCTTCTTCTTGTTTGGTCTCGGTACTCTCCGTTATGGTCTCGGTCTCGGTCTCAGCAGGCTCTTTTTGAACTTCTTCTTTCTTGGGGTCTTCTTTTGGTGCGACCACCGCTACTTCCTCTTGATGGACATGAGTTTTGATTGGCTCTTCAGGCTTGTCCTCCAGGAGCGCAGCTTGTGCTGATACGACCTGTTTCATCCACATAAATCATTTCATCAAAATATATGGATCAGCAAAATAAACATAAAGTTACAAAATCGTACAGTAGGTCGATCCATTCATTTGAAAACCATAATCTAATTATATCATGTAACTTCATTTTTGGGTGTCTTTTGATGAGCTTTCTGAGTCACGAGCTTGTTATAAAATGAATGACAATCACGAATTGATTGTGATCGTTCCTACTTCAATATTCAAGAACAAATCATGTAACTATTGGCAAAAACAGTTTTCGGAAACCATCTCTTCGACAAGAGCTAAACATGTTGAACCAAGGTTTCTATTCCAAGAACTTGAATGAATAGTTACTAGAATTACCTCGACGGTGGCCATGGGAGATCCAAAGGAATTGCTTTTGGAAAAGCTGCTTAGAAAATAAACAGAAGCTCAAGCTATGAGGCCAAAAAAGGTTGAAAGAGGAAGGAGAAACAAGCTAGTGGAGGGTTGGACTGTGAGAGTGAGATGAAGATGATCAATTGGGACAAGCAATTTATAGGAGAGGGAATTGGTATTAGGGGTAGAAAAGAAAAGAAAAAAGAGACGGGAAAGATTGGAAGAATCTTGGGATTTGACACTCCCCGTTCACTGGCTCCAAGAGAATTAAGCATGTTGGGGTAATAATAACACTAAGAAAAAAAGTTTAGAATAATGTTAAAATATCTTCACTTTTCACCCAAATACTAATTACACGCCTCAAGTTTTCAAAACACATGTTTTTTACTTTTCACCTAGATAACAATTATAGAGTCACGAGTGCAAAGCTGAAGAGTGAAGAGAGAGTAAGTCCGACTAAGAGAGAGAGAGGAGAGCTGAGATGAAGGGGTTTGGCAGTCGATAGCATCAACAGAGGAGGGCCCTTAGAGATGGCGAAGATGGTGAGCGGTAGCGGGTAGGGCGGCATTGGATTTGGGGTTGGGTAGCTTGAGGCCACGGATTCTTGGGGTTTTTGGCAATGAAGGTTGTTTTGGTCTCTCCCAAGGGTGAGCTCCGGCGGTTCATCGGTAAAAAAGAAATAAAAGAGAGAGGTTGTTTTGGTCATTTTAATTGGGCTGACGTAATAACATATATTTTGAAAAAGAGGGAGACATGTGTGCGGTCCATTTCTAAATGGAAATTAAATTTTGTTTTTGGCATTTTCTTGAAAAGTCTTAAATGATATAATTTCTCTTATGGTATTCTTCCTCTGTGATCTAATCTTCATTGGAAAAAGCCAGAGAATAATGGAGGTCATATCAGTCATCATCATCGTCATCAGCATCATTCCCCTTTCGGCCTTCGAGTCACTGTGTTTTGTGCAGCCCCCAATGAAGCCGACCTTAACTATCATTCCCCCACGTTCGTTCTCTCATTCCCCCTCCTCCATCCCCACCGGCCCCCCCTTCCCTTTTCTTTTTTCTGAGTTTGATCTCTTCCTTCTGTAAAGTCCATCATTAATTTCTTCCTACTGATCTGTCAAGAAATTGTACTGGGACACCTTCAATTTTACCACTGTTCAACAAGATTGATCTTAGAAGTGCCCTCACCTAGCCCTGACGTTCTTGTTTAGGTGTTGAAATTTTTCTAAATTTGACGAAAGAAGGTCTAGATCCAGAAGAGTTGTAATTGAATTGGGTTTCACCAATTAGATGGACCTACTATATATATCTAGTTAGTTTACTGATGCTTTTTGCACTTTGATCTAAAGATCATATATCGTTCTGTTTGAATGATCATGCATCCGAATCACAATAATTATTTTTTTGATAAATAATGATGAATTATACAAGAATCTAGATTTTAGTGAGATAACATCTCTCCCATAAATTTTTTTATTCTCTTTATCATTCCCCGGTTTCCACAGTTTCATATGTTTCTAGTATAGCAAATCGAACAACTGTTCTTTTCCGGCCAGTTAGCATAATGAAGACTATGGTTATCAAAATTTAATCAGGTAAATTAGTATTTTTTTACGGTGAAAGCATTCCTATGTAGTTCGAGATTCGAGTCGGTACGAAAAAATATTAAATTGTTCTCGTTTCGGGTTGCAGACGGTCCATCCCAAGGATTTGTCCAAGGTGCATCTGCGTGGGAAATTGGGAATCCTGCACGAATTACCTGAGACAAACGCATGAAATTCATCATCCCCACTTACCCAAAAATCTATTCGAAAAACCCTAGGCTAGCTGAACTGTGGCATTATTGTCGTTCTATAGCGACAGATATTGACTATGGTGAGTCATTACTCATGATTTCTTACTTTAGTTTTATCCTCTTCTTTCATTATCATTCCACTTGCATCCCCACGTACGTCACAGTTTTTTTCCATTATTCCATTCCACCCTCCATGGGTATTATAATAGTCTTGTGAACAACCTAAAAGTTGTGAAAGCTGCCCATACTTACATGTTCACAAATTTCCAAAAGTTCATCGTCAATCAATCCAAAGTTTGGCAGATTTGAAAAGACATTAAAAACCGTAGACAACCGGTTGAACATTAGGAAAAAATAATGATTATTCTAAGCAGAAGTAAATGAAGATTTTTTTTTTTTATAATTTGCGGGTGTTCTAATGCTTTACTCGACTAATTTTTACTAACGTATGTGAGTCATTTCTTCCACGTGCACGACAGTAGCAGCCAAGGCCAAAGTTACTTTCATTGAGACTAAAGTCGTATAAGTTAATTAGTGGTAGAGTAGCTGGAAGTACCAAAATCATCCAACGGAGAAGATGGCCATAGAAGCTCTATCGCAATACGATCAATCTCATGAAAGCCTTTTTCACGGGTACATGTCATCCGACAACTTTTCGTGTTTCACCAGTTAGCTAAATCAGAATAGGATGACTCAGCATTAGGAAAAGTAAGCCCTCCTTGCCTCTATTCTTATATAAACAATGGAGATCTCATATAAAAGAAAATAAACAAAAAAACTCTACTCTCTTTTAACGAAATTCATTTGATTGATATTTTATACTGATTTGAATATAAGTTCAAAATATTTAATCAAATCACATGATGAAGAAGCTGAATTTGTTCTCTGAATCTAACAAAATTTCAAATGAAAAAATGTCAATAGCTTCTTGATCTTGATCCCCGGTCCCCAGATTAAAAAATGGGTACAAGCTTCTTTTGCCAGCTATGAAATTCTTTTGCTTATTTTGACCTGGAGTTAGGCAATGGAGGCTGGGCGGTGGAAAGGGCCCACCAGCCACCACCATATTCATGCAAGACCCCACAGGAGCTTGTTCAAGCAGTGACTGCTTGCCAATTGGATGATGCCACGTGGCCAACCCCACGCCGACCAGATGGAAAGGTGGCGTTTCCTCATCAACTTTCTTGACGTGGACGGGGAGGCGGCAGTTTGGGCCACTTGACAATAATACGTGGTGCAACCGGTCAATGAGGAGGAAGAACTCAGCAGCGTACATGCAATTTGTATAGAAAATGCATATTATTCAAGTAATGTAATTGACTGGTTAGCCACGTGGATTGTATGATCGATACATAACATACTTTTTCGTGGTTGAAGCCCACAGACTTGCTAGAATCGGTCTTTTGATACATGATATTGAGCTTCCGAGAAAGCCAAGTAGCATTTTAGTGATAGGTGAATCAAAGTAAAAGTTTCAAATAATGACTTAAAGTGGGATTGTTTTTCCCACATCAGATCCATAATGGACCTTATCTCAAATTATGCTCTGAAGTGGCTAGCATAATCTCCAATAAGGCCTCGAACTTGCTGGCCAGCTAAATCTCTAGCTAAGTCTTTGTTGGCCAGCGAAGGTGATAGGGACGTAGTCATAAAATTGAAAAAATTGAAAAAAAAAAAAGTGAAAAGGGGAGGGAAACTATAGATGTGGTGGTTGGATGGGCACTTAGACATAACCAAATTTAGATTCTAGTGTTTGTTGTTTGGCTGGGTGTATAATAAGCCCCTATGGAAGAGAGTCCCATATTGCTTGGAGAAGCCAAGCCCCTCTGTTTAAAAGCCTCCAGGGCTGCCCTCACCTAATAAGAGTTCTTTTGGGGATGAGAACCTTAGTTGGCATCATAGTTGGGTTTCAATGGATTTGGTTGCATGTTAAGCCCCTGTGGAAGGGAGTCCCACATCGCTTTCACATTGCTAGGGAGAAGCCAAGCCCCTCTGTTTAAAAACCTCCAGGGCTTCAAAGCTTTCTTCACCTCACAAGAGCTCTTTGGTGGATGTGAACCTTAGGTGATAGGGATGAGCATGGTTTAAAGGTAGAATGGGTCCGGTAGGAACCGGCTTCTTTCCAAGTTCTAAGGAATGCATGATATGGTTTTAGGATGGAACTGTTTTGGTGGGAACCCTTCCCTTTCTAAGTAAATAGAATTGGATTAGTGGGAGGAGCAAGTGGTGGTCATTAAAAGTAATGATTCATTGCAAAGGGAGTCCGGCATCGCTTGGGAGAAGCCAAGCCCCTTTGTTTAAAAGCCTTCGGGGTTGCGTTCACCTCATAAGATCTCTTTTGTGGATGAGAACCTTAGTTGCTAAGGTGAGCATGAATTTAGGGTAGAATCGGATTAGTGGGAATTTGTCCATTTCTAAGTTCTAGAGAATGCAATGTATGATTTTCAGGTAGAATTGGACCGGTGAGAAGTTGTCCCTTTCTAAGTTTTAAGAAATGTAGAGTAGATTTTAGATTCTAAAAAATAAGGAACCTGTTACAGTGGATATGTTTTAGGTTTAAGGTGGAACTACTAGCCTTAACTTTCATTTTATAACTAAAACTTTACTCTTAATATTTCATATTATTCATGTGTCAAAAAAAAGTTATGGTCAGTAGGTTGCAGCAGAAAATGATGGTCATTAAAGGTGATTATTCATTATAATCGTTCAATTAATAATATATGTGGAATCGAAGTAAAACCTAAAATTGACCTTAAAACCTGTAACATAGTATGTTCTAGGTTTTAGAGTATGTAGAGTAGGTTTCAGGCTCCAAAAAATAAGGAACCTATTATAGCAAGTAAATTCTAATTTTAAGGTAGAAACCGCAGTTGTCATTTTTGTTAAATTAATGTCTCGAGTTTGAATTTTTTTCGGAACTCGCTACGTAGGAAGATTTTGATTAGTTCAAAATCTATTACTCTCTATCCGGACTGTCATTCCTTTGGAGATAGGATTCGGCTAACAAGATTTGATTTCTTGTTTTATCCAAGTTTGATCAAGAATAGGAATTCTTGGCAAAATCGTACAGTGATTTCGCGTGGGCCCCAGTCAAAGTTGTTAGTTTGTTGACTCCTCTGAGCCTTATATATAAAAGGCGTGGGTTCTTCTTCAGCAAGCCGAGAGCGCCGCACAAGAACAATAGACAAGCTGAGAAGTTGCAATTGCCATACGAAGCATATAAGAAATAACAGAATTCTTGTTATTTTTCATATGCATGTGAGTGGATTGCTGGGGCTTGAACATTCGGTGATTTGGTGTGTGAATTCACATCCAATTACATAATTTATTTGTAAACACTTAGGATTTTGGGTTTAAATCTAGGTGTGGGAAATATTCGAGCGAGTGAATGATTGTAACTTTGATTTTTCGATTATAGTGGATTAGTGGATGTTGACTCTCCTTATGAATGTAGGTACTGATATTCGGACTGAATCACATAAATTTATGGTGTTTTTATTATTTCTCATTTATTTCTCTAGTATTATTTTTGCGTTCACGTAAATTGAGAGAGAGAGAGGGCTATGGCCATCCTCAAGACAGTTTTGGTGACTACCGCAGCCCTTATCGTGTTCCACATCGGCGAGCGTGGCCGCCCTCGCAGATGTCACTGCCCTTGCCTAGACGCTTAGACACCATTCACAGAAACACAAGCACGAGTCAATATGGCGAAGAATGCCTAGCGAATATCGCGTTGCTGTGGGAGATCATGTTGCTACGGTTTGGCCCAGAACATGACACGCCTTTCATTCTTATGAACTGGACATTTTATCAAATATCGACTTTTTACTAAACAACCAACGTAAAACCAACAGCAACGACAATCTTGAACAAAAAAGCACTAACAATATCCGTGTGGTTTTGTTATTAGATCTATCAGGTTGGGAAGGGTGGCGACACTGTCGATGGCGAGGACTGGCCTTGCTGTCGGTGAATGGCTGAGGAAGGAGGTGGACCTGGGGGACAGCGAGAGAAGGGTGCGAGATATCGTGAGGTCGCACGGGACCATGGCCTTCTTCTGCATCATGAAGTCTTACTCGAGCTGCATTGCTTCCTCGTGTGAGTACGTTCGTCTCAGCCGTGAATTGGTGGCGGCAGAAGCGGCTTCGCCTAAGCCCGACTAGGGACGTTGGATCCTCGCCAGTGGCTGGTGTGGTGCTGCCATCACCATCGCAGTCTCTCCATACCCTTCGGGAGGACGCCAATCTCACAAGCTCGCCGGTGGGGAGGCCGAAAGGCGCCACAAACTTGGGGATGCAGAACGAAGAAGATGGAGTTGTGAGGGTGAAGAAGTAAAAATGAAAAGAAAGAAAAAAAAAACAGAGGAAGAAAATTAGAGTAAAGAAGAGGGAAGAAAAAAAGATAAGAGGATGAAAAAATTTGTTTGGACAAAAATGCCCCTGTTATCGCTATTAATAATTCGATCAAATTCATGAATGCCCCTGCATCTAGAGTGTTCATGTATGTTTATATTCATGTCTCTATATCCAGTTCAATGTTTTGTAAATTCAAAAAATGTATCTCCTTGAAATGGTAGTTATATTTATGAGTTATTTAATAGTAAGAGTCACGTGACATATGTATATAAAGGTAAGTCTTGTGATAACTTTATTAGAAAGAAGGAAAAAAAGAATAAGAGAAGTGTGCGTGAAATAAAAGTTCAATTTAAATTGAGAATTTTTTCTATTTGTCTCCTTCATTTTCTTGATTAAAGTATGAGCCGAGTGAATTATAAGTGTTTTCACCTTCAAATTATTCTATTAATTGCCACTACATGTGCTCCCCACGGGCAAATATCTAGCTAGTTGGCAAGCTTGAGGTCTTATTCAAGACTTAGTTGGCCACTTTAGGATTTTATTCGAGAGAATTTATATTTTGAGCCATCGTTTAAGAGAATGTCGTTACTTTATATTCTTGTTTGAAATTTTGGCTAAATTAAACTACAAAAAGATGATCCTATGCATAATTAACCAAGCCAGCTACAAAAAGACTAGTTGAATCTCTGGTGCGTGACTCCTTTGCGCTCCTTCGCTTCTATGGTAGGCAAAGAATAGGATCAGCTAAAGGGACTCAAAGCAAAAAGGAAGCATATGCGAGAATTTATTTAATACGAACTTTAGCACTCTAATGTATAATAAAATGGTAATGCCAACCCGCCACTTCGGTTCATCTTTCGTCAGACAAACGAGTTGGGTCGGGAGTTGCGATTAGCGAATGCTCGACCGCTCTCGACATCGCACTTAGATCATCGGAGAAGCGAGTTCTCTCATTCGAAGGTATGCATTTTTCGAAATTATTAAGATTCACAACCCTTCTCTCTAATTGTCTGATATTTCCTTTGTTTAACTCTAATTGTCTTCAATCTTGATGCTGGATCACACACTTTTCATTAGAATCTTTCCTAGTTAGTTCACTCTTATTCGATGGTGTTACTGTATATCATCAACATAACAGTCTTGTTCCTACTGCATTAGGGCTAGCAGTCTTTCTCAAGTTACCTCAAACTGTCCTCTTTTAACTCCTTGCTTCCGCACCCCCACTGGCCAACAGCGCTAACTTTGGTCTGCACGATATCGCCCGAGGAGCAGCAATACATCTATTCTCCGGCCAAAAAGTCGATTCCCGGAGCCATCAATCCCGACCAAGATAAAGGACCCGCTAAACATGCGCCTTGATCTACTAGTTTGCAAAGACTCTAGAGTTGTCGCCGGGAAAATGTGTTACGACTGATTAGGCAATCCAGCATTCTGTCAAGGACCTGATTTTGTTTGGAGGAGGCTGAGAATTGTGTACGAGATGGAGCCTGCGTTCGTCTTTGTTCAACTCCGAAAACCCAGTATCTCTCTCTCGTAGCTGCCTCTCCCATTACTACCATGTCCCCAGCCCCGTCACCACCGCGCCATTGTTGTCCGCCACTATCTCCGAGCTCGATCCTGCAGCACTCACTGCCAGCATTTGCCGGGCACCCTCTCTCTCTCTCTCGAAGAATCTTTTTTAAGAGAGAAACTCTAATATATACTTTGATTGATTTTTGTTTTTTGAGTATTTTTTGGTGTAACTGGGGCTAGGGAAATACTTGATCCATTGAGTGGTTCGAGCACCTATATTCTTTTGCTCATTTAAAGTGGAATGTCTCATCAATCTCTCTCCACAGAGTAAGAACACCCCGCAGAACCGCCACGCAAATTCGCTACGTCTTATTAATATCTTGCGCTCCAGTTCTCGCAGCAAACAGTTTGTATTCATGCATGTTTCCGTGATCTTGCGCAACAATTTTATACTCTGAAATTTTTTGTTTTGATTCTTCATAAAATTTTGTAGGATCGCTATTAATTATTATAAAAATGTAGATAATTAGATGAATGCATTATTTACTATTTAAATGATGTAACAACTGACGTTACTTGCACAGCTTAGACTCGATGGACGTGAAGCTATCTATAGAAGTGGAGGACGTTGGCATGAGCAGCACGACCGAGGAGAAGGTCAAGAAGGATGAAGAAATCTGGCGGAGTCGACGGCAGAGAATGAATAATGTATTAGTCGTTGTGCGAACTGTGGCGCAACAAGATCCAGCAGAAGTGTATGCAGCTGTTCGAGAATTGGCGGATTTCATCAATGGCGCTGCTGATGTCGAAGAGTTCATTTCTGCAGTCGAAAGGCTTGCTGAGAAAACCGATCCGTCTGCCATTTTCAATTTCCGGGGGCCGTCGGGCAGTTCACTGCTCCACGTCGCAGCACACGCAGGCAAGGATGACATCGTGAGGCTCCTGGTTGATTATGTCGATGACTATCTCATAGCCGCCCAAGATGATGGGGGAGATACACCCCTCCACATGGCCGCCAGGGCCGGAGGATATAGAGGCGCTGCGACGTTGATTCGCCGGGCAAGAGACCTCCTCGATGTTGAGGACAAGAACCCGATCCTGAGGATTAAAAACAGACATGGAAACACCGCTTTGCATGAGGCCGTGATCTGTCGTCGTGTCGATGTGGTCCGTTGTTTGTTGAGCGAAGATTTGGAACCCGTGTACTGGAAGAATGCGGAAAAGAAATCTCCCCTGTACCTGGCTCTCGACACCAGCGACTCTGCCATTCACGACGTTTTATTTTCCATCGCGCTCGAACCATCGAGGATACAAGGCTTGCCGCCGGTTCATGGTGCCATCCTGCGCGAGAACTATGGTACGTACCTAAATTTGGTTATAGGTAGTATCTATCTATGTGCAACAACTTTTTGCATCCGTCATGACCGATCTCATCCCAAGTCATTTTGCTAAAACTCGTGTGTTGTTGATCTTCGATTAGAAAAACTACGAAGTGCAAATATTCATGATCGACGGTCATAAAAATCTAGAGTCTAACAATGATACAAGGAGAAAGATAGGCTTGAAATAATGCTTGTTGATGATAATATTAGTGTAACATCCTGAAAATCGACCCCATTTTAGGATTTTATAAAATGGCAATATTAGTCGAAGGCCTGGTCAGTACAAATACTTCGAACTGTGTGTTCGTGGGTAGTGGATTACAAGGAGGCGTCGATAGGAAATGATTCGCGTACGACTCGCAATTTCGATCAGGAACGAATCCTTCGACCATGAGGACCTGGTCGGGAACGATATCCTCTAAGTACTAGACTATTAAGGAAACGGAAATAAATCAATTCGGCAGAAGTACGAAGTCGAACTGCGGGTGATTTCCGCACGACTTCGATACGGACTACGGACGACGTTAAACCGAATCATTTTCATCTAGTACTCGGGATTATCAATTGAGCCCCCGGGATCACACGACAATCGAGGGACATCCCTGACTCGAGAATTGGCATAAACGTGATTCAAAGAATGGTTGACCATGGGTCAAATGTGAGGAAAGTTCAAAAAGGGCGCTCGATAATCCAAATTGTACTACGGTCGCAATCGACTCAATTTGGCCTCGATTTTTAATCCGATTTTGGGAACCAACTTCTCAGTGATGTCAGGACTATATATTTGGACGTTGCCTCATTTATTTTGGAATTTTCCATTGGACACGGAAGTGTCGGAAAAAGGAAAAATTTGACCGGGTTTCGGGCCCGCGGGTGGGCCGGCCCAAGACCGGCGGCCCAATGAGCCTTGCGCCCATTCAGCCGGGCCCAAGAGGGGCCCAAGCTGGCCCAAGCTCCCCTCCATTTCCAGCCCATGGACTTCTCTCTTTTGGCCCTTTTGCTTTTTGCCCAAGTGGGCTTTGTTTATGCTTTGTTTTGTGCTTGTTTTTGATTGGCCCTTCAAGCAAGTGGCAAGCCCACTTGCCTTGGCTCTTATCCTTGACCAGCAGCCTCTTCTCTCTCCTCTTTCTCCCCCAAAATTCGTGCACCAGCCAGCCCTCACTTTCTCTCCCTTTTTCTCTTCCTTTTCTCTTCCATTTCTGGTGTTCTTTGCTGTCCATGCTGTTTTCCAGCAAGAAAATGGCCTTGCCGCCGTCACTGGAGCCGCTGCAACCGCCCAAAGTGTAGTCCTGGAAGTTAGGAAGCCAGCCGCGCACCCCCGGTCACCCCTGGTCGCCCCGGACCGCCCGTTTCGGCCTTTTCCCCTCTGCTGGTCAGTTCCGCGTGAACAGTGATTCCGGGCTGTTTTGGCCTGTTTCGACCATCGTTTGTCATCCGTTGCCATCCCCGAGCTTACCCCTCGTAGCCCTCGTTCCCCTCTACGCGCCGGTGTCGCCGGATTTCCGATCCAAGTAAGTTAACTTCCTAATCCTTGTTTAGGGGTTAATCTTGCTTAGGGGTTAATTAGTTTAATTTTTGTGCTTGGTTAATTATGGGTTAGTTTGTTAATGGTGACTGAGTTAATTAATTCTGACTAGGGTTAGTTAATTGACCATAGTTAGTATTAAAGTAACTAGAGTTAATTAATTAAAGTAACCATGGTTAGTTTTAAAAGTAACAAATGTTAGAATTTAACTATGGTTAGGTTAGATTAACTAGGGTTGAGTTAATTTGTTAACCATGGTTAATTTTATTTATTTATTTAATTTTGGACGAATTACTGTTTACGGATTACTGTTCACGGATTACTGTACACGGATTACTGTTCATGCATAAGCTAATTTTTGGCTTATTTTGATGTGTTCTTGGTTGTTATGATTTATTGAAGTGCCGATTGTCAATTATACTTGTGAATATTGATGAAATGCATGATTGAAGACCGAGTGGAAGTGAAAGTATTTGACTTATTGAGTTATTCCCGAGAATTAGGGAATGTACATGATTGTTGATTGGTCGGAATTGATTGACAG
The DNA here is from genome assembly GCA_014858505.1 of Corymbia citriodora subsp. variegata. Lineage (NCBI taxonomy): Eukaryota > Viridiplantae > Streptophyta > Magnoliopsida > Myrtales > Myrtaceae > Corymbia > Corymbia citriodora. Next base: position 113,988 of record MU089630.1, on the reverse strand, counting down.
ACTGTGATTTGAATTGTTGGTTGTTCCCAAGAGTTAGGGAATGTGCGTGATTGAATGCTGATTGGAAATTGAATTTTGGAATTGCCGAGTGATACCGCATGACATATTATGTGGGTTATCTGAAATGGCATGTTGCATGAGCATGAGCGTATGAGAGATGTTGCATTCACGACCAAGCAAAAGCAAAGACAAGAATGAACTGTTTGCTGATGTGTTGCATGGTCAGATTAAAGTTGATAGCCCGGTTGAGCCGGATGACCGCCAATCCCCATTGGGGTTGTGCCGTGACCATTGGGTCGCCTGACAGTGGTTAGATGCGGGGCTGCGGCAGTGAGCGGGCCCCATGCTCCATAGGGAATGCCGTCGATGGGAGAGAGCCCGTGACGTCGCCGTGCCTCATGGGGGAGGACGATGCCTGGTCTTTGACTGGTAGACCGCCAACCATAAGGTTGTGCCGTGGCCCTAGTGGTCGTAATAATCGGAGCATGTGTGAGTGTGAGACATGGGAAAGTTGTGTGAGATGCTCTGATTATTCGCATGCTCTTAATGTCGTGATAGATTAAATGACAGTTTCTGCAGGTCACGTGTGCCAAGGTCAGGTAGGGTCGCCTGTGATTGCACCTGTGTATTAAACTGTCTTTTGTGGTTATTTCTCTGATGTGGTATTGCACTGATTGCTGTATTAGGTTGTATGTTAAACTCCCGAGGCGAGCGAAGTTCCTAACCGGGGCTTAGGACTTTAACTTGCTGAGTTTATCTCAACCCGTCGTGGTTAACATTTTCAGGCCCTAGATGATGCAGTACCCGAGGATCGAAGAGAGCGATCCCTCTGAGGCCAGCGAGTAGACACTTGTACAGTGTTAGGTTAGCCAGGCCGGTCTCTTTTTGAGTAGGCCTTAGCTTGTCGCCTATAGTAAGGCGTGTATGTATTTGCTGGTGTGCCGGCTAACCTTCAGATATATAAAATGGTGTTTGTCTTTCCTCTGCTGCTGTTGTTGCTATCCCTGTTGTTTGGTTTGGGAGTTGTTCGTTTCCGCATGTGCTTAATTACAAGATAAAATGAATTGGTCGACGACAGTACCTGGGACGTCGTATTTTAAGACCTCAAGTGAAATGGGGTTGCCGCGAGCTCGAGAGTCGGGGCGTGACAATTAGATTCCAATTAATCTTGTTTAAGGGTCCAAAAAATTGTATGGTGTAGTGAAATTTAGTTTGGTGAATGATTTATCATATTCTGGTTTCGGATTTACCTATCAAGTTAATCTCAAGACCATCCCACTTCTAATAGAGTTTGGACAATGCACTTTACAAAACTTCAAATACGGCCCAAGCTTTATAGGATTTTTCGCAACTGACCCCGCATCTGTTCCATTTACCCAATAGATATTGGGGAAAATTTTAAAATAAAGGCCCGAAATAAGATCGTTTTCTTGAAAGAGGGCTCAAGAGCGAACGTTTTGTCAAATAAGGGCATGCTAGTTAAAGATTTATTAAGAAATCCTTACTAAATGATAATGACTAAGTGTAGGTTAAGTAATAATAATGTAATGAAAATTAAAAAGGAAAAAAAGCCATAGATCGAGCAAGATCAAGGCTTTCCTATCACGCTAGAGAAGGAAAGTCATCCATGCTAGAGTGTTTTTAGTAATTGGATCTTTTCGAAATTTATCCAAGGTCTTGTAGTCACAGGTCGTGTTCCATCATGTTAGAGAAGAAAAATCATAACGCGTCGAGATTCACAGCTTGAAGAGCCATAATTGTTTGACCCCGAAGATGGGTTAGATAAATTTCTAAAAACATTTGACTTATCCAGTCAAGATTATCACGACAAGTTTCAGCGTTGCAATCTAATCCAACATCAGTAACTATCAATCCTATTGTGATCCCCTAATTTGGAGCTCCTGATTCCAGATTTAGCGGGCAAGATACTAAAGAAGAACATCAAGCTATTTGCCATGACCGACTCTAGAGGTGGTAATGTATTCCATTTGGCTGCTTACACGAATCAGACCAAAGTTTTTGAACTCCTACGACCAGAAACTGAATATTTGGCCCGAGCACGGGACATGAATGGGGATCTTCCCATTCATGTCGCAAGCAAGATGGGTTATGTTGAACTAATCAAGAAGCTACATCCAATATCGGAGTTCCCAAATGGGCGAGGACAAACCGTTCTTCACGCTGCAGCAAAATATGGGCAAGCTTCGGCAGTGAGATATATACTCAGACACCCAGAACTGCGAATGCTGATAAATGATAGAGATCATGCTGGAAATACGGCCTTGCACTTGGCCGCGATGCATTCACAACCTGCAGCTTTGATTCCTCTCATGCTGGATAAAAGAATCGACCTCTTTGTTCTCAACCACGAATGCTTGACTGCTCTCGACATTGCTCAAGATCGCATCCGAAGGGAGTATACGCTGCGGAAGGTAGGTAACATGAACATTTTGTTCTGTTTTATTTATGGTAACAGTTTGTTCTGTTTTATTTATTTATTCATATTTGCTTCCGATCTCAGCAATTGGCAGTCATGGTGTTGAAATCCACGTCATTCGGGAAAGGGTCAGCTGTAAGCGTAGACTTACTCGCACTTAGGCCGGAAGCTCGAGATGAAGCGCTTACGATATTCGACGTGCACGAAAAGAAGCCGAACATGGACCACGTGAAGGATGCGATCAATACCTGTCTGTTGGTGGCGACGCTCGTGGCCACCATGACTTTCGCAGCTGGTTTCGCAGTTCCTGGAGGATTTAATGGCTCAGACACGGCCTCCAAAGATGATCAGGGTATGGCTACGATGCTGGACAAGAAATTGTTCCAGGCCTTTTCGATCTGCAACACCATCGCCATGTTCTGCTCGATGATCGCGGTGGTCAACCTCATCTGGGCGCAGCAAAACAACGTCTACATGGCAATAGCTGCATACCAGCACACGATACTGCCGCTAACAATTGCACTCCCGGCGATGTCCGCTGCTTTCTTAACTGGCGTCACCTTGACGGTTGGCAAACTCCCATGGCTTGCTAACACCATATTTTACATGGGACTCGTCTTCCTCCTCATCATCTCAGGTGCCAAATTGTTAGAGTACCCTCCAGTCTTTCGGAGCCACAGTCGTCCTATCCGTCGTCTGATATACTGGCTTGTTCTCGCTTACTTTTACCTATGGAAAGTTGAGACATACCTTTTGGATGACTCGGGAGATGACGGAACGGTGAGCGGGACCTCTGCTAGTCTGCCGCCTCCAAATGGCGCCGGTGAATCGAATGACTGATGACTCAGCGACAATGAACGTGGGGGCCGCGCCGCATCCTCCCAATCACTATTTTCATTTGATCATTCGATTTTGTTTATGATTTTGTCGGGATTAATATATATTTGCCTCGGCATATTAGGCTACATTCTAAGGTTGATTTCCTATTGAGATAGATTAGTGGTGACTGTTAAGGTATTCGAATTAAATCACGTCTTCTTCTATTGATTAGATAAATAAAATTTCATATGATATTAGAGCAGTAAATTATAAATTCAAACTTTTATAGACCTCATTTGCTTTCTACTAAACCAAGCCTCATCTACTAGTTTTTAAGTTTTAAAATAATTGACTGTAGTTTCAATATTTCACAGCGATACATGCGTCATGCGAGAGATGCTGTGTGAATTGAATGGATGAGTGGCTCATTTCATCCATTTGACCGCTTTAGAATAAGCTCGTTAGCTTTGAACATGGAGAAGCTCGCAATTTTATGAAAATGCTTGTCTAGAGCGACCACGAATGATTTACCTTGGACCAGTCCGAGTTGCGGCACTCTCGACTCACGACACCCGGCGCACTCACTCACGTGTCCCATGTGTAAAGAGAATAATTCTCATCTCCTATTCTTTAAGTCGAGCGTTTGGCGAAGAAAACCAGAAGAAAATTTAGAAAATTCTCTTCACCCCTCACAAAAATTCGGATTCTAGCCCAACTCGTTGCACCGCTTTCATTTCCTCCACTTCTCTCGAATCATAAGGAACTTCCGCATAGCGAAACTTGAATGAACTTGATGAGTGTTGGAAGACCAAGCCTTTGGTGCATATATACGACCAACGATCCGACTTCTTAATCTGGCTTAAAGGGATGCGAAAGGACTCTGCTTGCAGTCTAATTTAGTATCTGACAACTAATTAAGCAACATCTTAGAGTTAATTAATGGTAGAGTAGATGGAAGTGTGAAGTCGTTCTATTGAGATGATAGTCATAAAACAAATAGTACATAATCGCAATTCGATTAGTCTAATCAATGCTCTTTGTTTTTTTTTCCCCGATCCACATCTGAAAGGTTTTGTGGTCAATTAGAATAGCTAATTCGTCATGTAAATAATTTTGGAACATCATATTTTATTGCTATGAGCTGAGTCTTTGATTTAGAATTAATATTCCCGAGTTACCGAACTTAAAAATCTTTCATGTAAGCACTCTCAGATTGTTACGTGTTCCAATAAATACCAAATTATTTTTGATTTCCATTTGTGAACTTTTACATCACGTTACAACGCTCTCTAACATGCATTTGCATTGCAAAGTTTAACAACCTTTTTGGATGATTTTGGAATATCTATGTTGATTACATAATTATGTCGTGACTCAATTAAATCATGCCCAATAACTATGATTAGAACTATTGGGTGATTTTAGTTTTCTCACATTTATTTGAATCTAAGTTACTCTTATTTCGCATGATTTAAACTTCAATAATATTCTTACATGACATTTTTGGCTTGTCAATTATGTAGCTATAAGTATGTTGTAAAGTAGCAATTACTTTAGAACAAATAGAAGTTTGGAGGAAACCACATAACATTAGATTGGATGAGCAAAATCTCAATTTTAAGAGATTATTACATAACTGCCGTGGATATCAAACTTTAGGGCCGTGAATAGAATTTCTCCGCGTTAAAAAGGATCTTCATTTTCTTGTTGCCTCCACTGAGAGAATCTCCGAGCTCCACCACTAATTTGCGAGATTCTAGAGTTGTTGAGGGGAAAACGTAGGCCGACTGATTAGCCAATGCAGCATTCTTTCATGGACCATATTTTGTTATATACTTGAGTTTACTGGTGAGGCTTCAATTTCTGTTTTTAGGAGATAAAGTGGGTGTTTAGAGGCCGAGAGTAGTATATAAGATGTAGCCTACGTTCGCCATCACGCCACCACTATCTCTGAGCTCAATCCGGTAGCACTTGCCAGGAAGATCCTCTCTCTCAAAGAGACTTTTTTGAGAGAGAACCTCTAATTTACCCTTTGATTCATTTTTTTGAGGATTTATGGTACAAGCACTTATAGTCTTTTTTTTTTTAAAAAAGTGGAACACCCTAGAGCACTCTTTGTAGAGTAGGCACATCCGGTCTAACCACCAAACAAATCCATGGTGCCTTATTAATTTCTTACACTTAAATTCTCACGGCGAATCATTTTTATCCGCGATCTTGTGCAACAATTTTTAAACTCTAAAACTTTATGTTCGGATCCATATAAATTTTGTAAGACCACTATAAATATTATGAATGTTTAAATGCTTTACTTATATTTAAATTGATATAGCGTCTGTTTACACAACCGCTATTCCCTCCAATAACTACATTAGTCGCATAGCTCAGGCTAGATGGACGTAAAGCTATCTATAGGGGAGGAGCGCGCTGGCATGAGCAACCCGATCAAGGAGGAGGTCAAGAAGGATGAAATGGTTTCTTTGGAGGAAGAAAATATCTGTAGGAGTCGACGGGAGAGAACGAATAATCCTCTGGCAGCTGCAAGAACTGCGGTGCGACAAGAACCAGAAGATTTATATGCAGCTGCTAGTAGACTGGTGGATGTTATGGAAGACACCAACGTGGAATAGTTCATATCCGTGATAGAAAGGCTTGCCGATCAAATAGATCCGTCTGCCACTTTCAATTTCCGGGGGCTATCAAGGGGTTCACTACTCCACGTTGCAGCCGGGACAGGCAAGGACGGCATTCTAAGGCTCTGCTTGATCATGTAGGTGTAACATCCTGAATTTCGGTAAACCCGAGAATTTTCGGAAAAAGGGTTCAACGGCCGAAAAATTGGAACCAAGAGGAATTGGACCGATTGGAGGCCCAATGGGCCCTGTGCCTATGAGGAGTCGGCCACGTGGGCCCAAGCTAACCAAGTGGGCCCAAGGAAGCCCAACTTCAAGCCTTTGAGCCCGTTAGATTTTTCAAGCCCGTTTCCCTTCGATTTGAGCCCGAACCGATTTTCTTCTAGCCCGTATAAATTCTTCGTCCGTATATGCGTATAGTAAGGTATACTATACTTTGAGGAATTACCAAATTGTCCTTTCTAGAAGATGCATTTATTCTTGGAGGACAAAGGGAAGAAAGTCAAGGAAATGAGATTTTTGGGGCAAGTTGATGGAAGGGAAGTTTGACTTGGTCTCTTGCTTGGCTTCTTGCTTTCTTTCTCTCTCTCTCTCTCTCTCTCTCTCTCTCTCCTCAATTTCAGCAGCCCCTTCCCCACGTTGCTTTCTCTTCCTCCCCACTCACCCACTTTTCCTTCTTTCTCTTTCTCTTGAGTTCTTTTCTGGTTTTCCTCCAAAAACAGCAGCTGTGCTGCTGTGTTTCCCCCGAACCAGCCACCATTAGCTGCTGTCCTTGCTGCCTTGCCGTCGTCAAGGAGCCGCCCAACCATCACCGGACTGCCACCCCCTTTCCTCTCTCTTTTCTCTTCCTTTTCTTCCTTTTCTTGCTGTGTTTTCTGTTTTCCCGCTGGAATTTAGCCTTGCCGCCGTCACCGGAGCCGCCACCACTGCCCAAAGTGTAGTCACGGAAGTCAGGGAGCCAACCGCACACCGCCGGCCACCCCTGGTCGCCGTTAGCTGCTCGTTTCAGCCGTTTCCGCCCAATAGCTCTCTTCCGCGTGAACACTAACCCGGGGGCTGTTTTGGCCCGTTTCGGCCACCGTTTGTCATCCGTTGTCGTCCCCGAGCTTACCCCTCGTAGCCCTCGTCCCCCTCTACGCGCCGGTGTCGCCGGATTTCCGATCCAAGTAAGTTAATTTCCTAATCCTTGTTTAGGGGTTAATCTTGCTTAGGGGTTAATTAGTGTATTTGTGTGTCTGTGTTTAATTAAGGTTGATTGGTTAATTAGGCTAGTTAATTAAGGCTGACTAAGGTTAGTTAATTGACCATGGTTAGTGTTAAAGTAACCTAGGTTAATTAATTAAAGTAACTAGGGTTAGTTTCTAAAGTAACTATGGTTAATTATTAATCATGGTTGAGTTAATTAACCCTAGTTAGGTTAAATTTAGTAACCATGGTTAAGTTTAATATTATTTTATTAATTTCAGATTAGTTACTGTTCATAATTACTGTTCACGATTACTGTTTACAATCACTGTTCACAAGTACTGTTCATGGCACTGTTCATACAGAAGAAAATTTTGGTTTCAAATTGTTGTGTTCTTGGTTGTTATGCTTTCTCGAAGTGCCGATTGTTAATTATATGCGTGAATAATGATGAAATGCATGATCGAAGACCGAGTGGAAATGAAAGTGTTTGATTTATTAAGTTATTCCCGAGAATTAGGGAATGTACGTGATTGTTGATTGGTGGAATTTGGAATTTTGGAATTGTCGAGTGATACCGCATGACATAATGCGTGGGTTATCTGAGATGGCATGTCGCATGAGCATGAGTGCATGAGCGATGTTGCATTCACGACCAAGCAAAAGCAAAGACAAGAATGAACTGTTTGCTGATGTGTTGCATGGTCAGATTAAAGTTGATAGCCCGGTTAAGCCGGATGACCGCCAATCCTTCAGGATTGTGCCGTGACCATTGGGTCGCCTGACAGTGGTCAGATGCGGAGTCACGGTTGAGGCCGGGCCCATGCTCCTTATGGAATGCCATCGATGGGAGAGAGCCTGTGACGTCGCCGTGCCTCATGGGGGAGGACGATGCCTGGTCTTCGACCGGTAGACCGCCAACCATAAGGTTGTGCTGTGGCTCTAGTGGTCGTAATAATCGGAGCATGTGTGAGTGTGAGACATGGGAAAGTTGTGTGAGATGCTCTGATTATTCGCATGCTCTTAATGTCGTGATGATTTAAGTGACAATTCTGTAGGTTGCGTGTGCCAATGCCAGGTAGGGTCGCCTGTGATTGCATCTGTTTATTAAACTGTCTTGTGCTGTCATTTTCTCTGAAGTGGTGTTGCTTGATTTGATGGATTAGGTTGTATGTTAAACTCCCGAGGCGAGCGAAGTTCCTAACCGGGGCTTAGGACTTTAACTTGTTGAGTTTATCTCAACCCGTCGTAGTTAACAATTTTCAGGTCTGTAAGATGGGGAATCAACGCGTGTTACGGTTCGTGGCCGTCTTTGAAGGGAGTAGATTAACCCTGGCTTGTTGGCCTCATTGGCTCGTTAGGAAGATGCCTGTGGTAAGGGCTTGTACTTGTAAACTTCCTAAGATTAATCAGTAGATAAACAAAGCAGTACTTTTGAATGTATTCTTGTTGGGTTTTCCTGCTATCCCTACTTTTGTAATTGACTGGGGGTTTGTGATTCGCTTCCGCATATGCATAATTACAAGATAAAAATAATGGTCGGCGACGTGTCCTGGGACGTTGCATCAAATGACCGCGAAAGAACAGGGGTTGCCGCGTGCTCGAGGGTCGGGGCGTGACAGTAGGGGCCACCTCATAGCTGCCAAAAATGACTGGGGAGATACCCCCTCCGCATGGGCGCTAAGGCCGGGGGATCTACAGCTGCCGCAATGTTGATTTGCCGGGCAAGAGACCTGCCCTATATGGAGAGCAAGAACCTGTGAAAATGAAGAACAAACAAGGAAACACTGCTTTGTACGAGGCCGTGCTTAATCGTCACGCCAACATGGTGCGCCTTTTGTTGAGCGAAGAGCCGGAGCTTGGGTACTGGAAGAACGCGGATGAGAAGTCTCCTCTATACCTGGCCGTTGACCCCAACAACTCCGCCATACTAAAAGTTGTACTTTCGCTCTTGCTTGAACCATCCAGGACACAAGGGTTGCTGCTAGTTCCTGGTGCCGTTATGCGTGGTAATTATGGTACATACCTAAATTTGCTCATGGGAAATATCTACTTGTGGACTGACCTGTGCAACAACTTTCTGCACTTACCTAAACATATTACATGTTTTTACATAAAATTCCAGCTTATTAAAGTAGTTGGATTCCCATTGGGTACTCGCAACCAGCCATATAATTCTTTTGGTAAACAAATTATCTCACATTAGTACATATTATATCAGCTCAAATTTCAAACAGAACCAATTTATTAAAACTTATGTATCGTTGTTCTGCGATAGAAAAACAACAAAGATGACGACATGAGAAAGATGAGCTTAAAGTGATGGTCACTGGTCGTTGACCATAATGTTAGATTGTAATTAATCTTGTTGAAGGGTTCACAATATTTATTTTTGCAAGAGAGTAAACTTAGTTTGGTCAATGATTTATCATATTCTAATTTTTAATTTATCTGTCAGATTAATTTCAAAACCATCTCAAATCCTAGTGGACTTAGAATATGCATACTTACCAATTAGGTTACCTAAGAAATATCAAGGAAATATGAACATTTAGTATTAATTAATGCATATTAGGTTTGGCTATCGGCTTCACAACTACAAAACCTCAAATATATCCCAAACTCTATAGGATTTTTGGCAGTTGACCCAAAAGCTGTCCCCCATTTCTAATAGAAATGGGCATAAGGTGGAGTGGGGAAGAGCTTTGCCTCGCCTCTCCATTGCATCCACACTTCTTTATTGAACTTTGGATATTCATAATATATTTTTAATTATGTATGACTTAAAAATGTCTTAATAATTAGCCAACATTAATTTCTTCATAAAGATATATTTTGGATCAACGTAATGTTAAATGAAAATTCATCCAATTAACAAAATAATTCAAATCTCAATTTAATAATGAATTTATTTTAAATGAATAATTTCAATAACTATAGTTATATCTCATGCTAATCTACAATCTAATGCATTACTTATAATTGATATACGTTTTGGAAAAATTTGTAGCTGGGGCCCGCCTAAATCCTGCCCTGTATCCCAGCTTTTGCCTCGTTTCCTTTTTTATGGGGGAAAATTTGGTCGGTTTGGGGCGTCAAGCCCCGTGCCTCTCATTATTCTTAAAGCGGATGCCCTCGTTAGATTGCTCCACTCTCTTTCCATTTCTCTTTACATTTATTAAAACACTTCATTTACCCACATTAATTTATGTTTTGTGTAATTTGGATATAGCATGATATAAAAGACACGACGTACGGACCCCTGAAGTGCCAAAACTTGGCACGATGAGATATTTAAGTGTCGAAAGTTCGAAAAGGTACACTAAAGTGCTAAGATCGGAGAAAAATGATCAATTAAGTATCAACATCGAGAAAATCTGGCCAAAATGCTGACATGACACTTTTTCGGCGAGTTAAGGTCGAAACGGTGTTGTTTTGGATGCTAACATGGCCAAATAAGCCCAAAATGACGCAATTTTGACATTAATAGATTTTTATATAATTATTAATTAAATAATATTAAAAATGAAATTAAAAATTTTTTTAAAAAAAGGGCAGAGAATAGGTGGGAGGGGCTTCCTGCCTATGGCTGCCGCCCAATCGCCGGTGGGGCGACGCTCGGCAAATTAGAGTTACTTTGACCTAAGCGAGGATCGCCGGTGCTTGGGTAAGGCTGGCGACCCTTGCCAACTAGCTCACGCGCCCTCGCCCTGGCTTTAGCGACGCTGGGTGAGAGTCACCGGTGCCTGCACGAGGGCCGGCAGCCCTTGCCTAGATTTGGGAGAGAGTTGCCACCCTCTCCCGGCCTCTCTCGGTGTAGCCTTCGCCTCCGGTTGGCGAGGGTCACTAACGCTCAAGGGTCATCGACCCGCGCCCAGGTGTCAGCGACCCTTGCTGTCCATCGTCGCTGCCCCACCGATGAGGGGGCAGCGGCCACAGGTGGGGGAGGCTCTCCAATCTATGCTATTGCTCTTTCTTTTATTTCATTTTTAATATTATTTAATTAATATTTATATAAAAAATCAAACTTTGGCCAAAACGGCATTGTTTTTTGTGAAGGTGAGCTAATGTGGAATTCCGACGAGCCACGTTAATGTTAGAAATTATTAAAATAAGTCATGTCGGATTTTCGGCGACTTTCGCTGGAGTTGGCACTTGAATGATCTAATTTTTTAAAAAAGTAATACTTAAATGTACCTTTTGTAACTTTTGGCACTTAAGTGCTCATTCCTGCTAAGTTTTGGCACTTGAACTATTATTTTCCCTAAGAGACACCAAACAAGTTTCTTTTCACATCTAAAATGAACTTGCACTCTACTGTTAATTCTTTGGAAAGAGCAACAACACTATCTTTAGAAGTGAAAGTTTCCCTTTAAATGAGGACTCCAGAGTTCATTTCGGTCACCGATATGGAAAAAATTTGTTCTTTTTCTCTTTTCTTTATTCTTCCAATCTCAGGTACTGGCAGTCATGGTGCTATGTGGGGATGGTTGAGCTGGAAGCCCAGACTTGCTCGTACATAAGCCAGAAGCTCGAGATGAAGCGTTTTCAATCTTCCACGTGTTCTCAAAGAACCCAAAAAGTGACTTTGTGAAGGAGAAGTGTTGCGACCTAATTTTTTTGAATATATATGTTTAGGGGTATTGTTAATTTCAGAAAGACAGCTTTTAATTAACACAGGCTCTCCCAAGCTCATACCCGAGCGACGTTGGGTATTCATAAAAATTTTCAAATAGGGAGTCGCCATTAGTTTATTGGGGTCGACTAGGAACCGAGTGAGGCATGAGAGCGTGCCTCATTTTTTTACGCAACTAGAGGTTCTAAGGTCGGGGACTTGATTACGTTAGTCACGCGACTAATGCCTTTTCGATACCTAACTTAATCATGCGTTAATGAAGCCATGGCAATCTATTTGAGAAATCTAAGGTCTATCCTAACCATTCTAAGGTAAGGAGATAAAAGTCGCGACAAACAAGGTAAGGAGATAACGTCTAAAAGTTGCGACAAACAAGGCACATGAATATAACATAAAACAAAAACCTATTGTAGAACCCTAAAGACTTATTCAATTTTGGTCTTTTTTTTTTCTTTTTTAAGGATTTTTTAAATTTTTTTTTGGAAATTTTCTGAATTTTTATGAAATTTTAATATTTTTAACATTTTTTAATGTTTTTTAATATTTCGAATTTTCCAAAATTAAAGAAAACAGACTTTCAGGATTTTCTGAATTTTCTGAATTTTGAATTTTTGGATTTTTTTAATTTTTAATTAATTAAAAAGGTGATTCCGACCGGGTCGGGAGACCCGGCCCTACTAAACCGACCCGGCCCCTATCGGGCCGGGCCGGAGCAATGACCGGGCTGGCCGAACGGCCCGGTCGAATTTTTCTTAAAATGGCCCATAAGTTAATAGAAAAGACAGCCCATTTCTAATTCCTAAAAAAATCGGCCCAAAAACCCAATCTAGGCCCATTCGAAGCCCATCCCTTGTATCTATTTTCAGCCCAATCATCTTCAGCCCACTTCAAACAATTGGCCCAAGTCTAAAAATAAATAAAAGGGCCCAATGGCCTTATCTAGGCCTAGCGGCCCAATCCAGCCGGCCTGACCAATCGAACCCTACCCGGTAGGTACCTCGCCCGACCCGGTCCGCGACCCGAATCGCAGCTGCTGCTGCTCTCCTCTGCGGTGCTGATAGGGACGGCCGAGCGTGTCCCGGCCCGGCCATGGCGAGTGGCGACGACCGTCACGAACAGCGGATGGGACGACGAAGCGGCGGGCGGCCTCGGGAACAACGGCGGTCAGCAGCAGCGTTGGGGTGGCGGAGCGGCGTGCGTCAGCACGGCTTCGGATGAAGGTGGCGACGGGGACGGAGGGCTTTAGGAGCTCGCAGCTGACGACGGCATTCGGGCCGTGACTCTCTCCCTCTTGGCTCCGTCTCTCTCCCTCGTGGCTCAGTCTCTCTTCCTCAGATCTGTTCTCCTTTCGCTTGCAAGGCTTCTATCTCTCTGATCTGCCCAGCTTTCTCCCGGTCGCTTCTCCGGAAACCCAGCAAAACTTGGACTCCGATTTTTTTTTCAAAACCCAGAAAACCAGCCTTCTCTTGCTGCCAATTCTCTGCCGCAGATCTGCTGCTGCTCACCGTCCAGCTCCTCTCTCCGTTGCCCTCTTCGCTCGAGCTGCTTCCCCTCGCCTTAGCTCTCGAGCTTTCTCTTCCCTCTCGTTTTTTTTTTTTTTTTTCGGTTATTTTTCTTCAGCCCCTTTTTTTTCAGGTCTACTCTCGCCAACACCGCCGTAGGAGGAGGGGTTGCCGGACAAACGGTCTCCGGTTTTTTTCTCTTCCGCCGGTCTTCTCCTTTTTTCGGATCCGTGTCCCTCAGGTGGTCGAGCGTCCCTGTGTGTTGTGCGCGTGCATGTGGGAGAAGAGAGAATAGAATGGAGGATGGGCCGGGCCCAAAATCAAAGGGAGGTGGGCCAAAGGAAACCAAAGAAAAAGGGATGGGCGAGTAGAGGAGTGGGCTGAGCTGAGCCCATCCGAATTTTTTTGAATATATTTTTTTCTTTTCTAGAAATTAATATATATATATATATAAGTATTTTCAAAAACAAATTGGTATTTTAAAAAGGGGTCGGCAAAATTTGAGTGTCAAGAAGGTCGAAGGCAATCTACTGGTGGCAACACTTGTGGCCACCGTGACTCTTGCGGCTGGTTCTGCAGTCCCTGGAGAATTCAACGGCTCGGACACGGTCTCCAAAGATGACCAGGGCATGGCCACGATGTTGGACAAGAGAATGTTCCAGGCCTTTGCGATTTGCAATGCCATCGCGATGTTCTTCTCAAGGACCACAGTTGTCTCCCTCATCTTTTCGCAGCAAAGCGATGTTCGCTCGGCAACACCTGATTACATGCGGTCAGTAAAGCTGCTAAAAATTGTACTCCTGGCTATGTCCATTGCTTTCTTAACTGGTGTTACCTTGACAGTTGGCAAACTCCCCTGGCTTGCTAACACCATATATTATATGGGACTCCTTTTCCTCCTCTGTCTCGGTTTTTAAGTTGTTAGAGATAGCTCCCTTGTTTTGGAGCTACCATCGACCTACTCTTCTTCTGATGTACTGGCTTGTTCTTAAATTTTTTCGTGGGGAGTTGAGACATACCTTCTGGATGAATTAGAAGAGGACGGAACGGGGAGTGAGACCTCCGTTAGTCGACCTCCAGACAGTGCCAGTGATTGACTGACTGAAGATTTGACGACTGCATAATGTGGGAACGCACCACATCCTCCCGATCACTAGTTTCCGTTGATCATTCTATGGTTGCTTTCCTATTGCATCAGATCAAATAGTGATTGTTAAAGTATTTATTTTAAATTACCTCCTAAACTTTAAAAACATATGAATGTAATCCCACAAAATTTCAGATGATATTAGAGTAAGAAATAATGCGTTCAAACCTTTCCAAGTTCTATTTGCCTCACTTACTATATGTTCTCATGCCTAAAGCTTAGGGTGATCTAGCCTACACATAAGGAGGAGTATTAAGTATTTAAATCGAACCAAACATACCTCAAATAGTTCAAGTTTTTTTTGAACAATCTATTGTAGTTTCATGAAATTTCATAGTGATACATGTATCATGTGACATGTTGTGTCAGTTGAAGGATGAGTAGCACGTCACATCCGTTTCACCACTTTTGAATGAAATTCTTAGCTTTTAACATGTAGAAGCTCCTGATTTTATGAAATCACTCGTCTAGGGTGGCAATGGATAATTTACCCTAACCCAATCCAATTTGTGGCACTCTCGAGTTACAGAATCCTAGGCACTCACTCACATGTCCCGTGTTAGAAGAAAATAATTCTCAGCATATTTTCTCTAAGTTGGCTTTAGGCGAAGAAAACAAGAAATTAAAAAAGAAAAATCTCTTCACTCCTAAAAAAAGTTTCGAATTTGAGCCTGACTCTTTACACCCCTATCATTTCCCCACTTCACTCCTTCCCAGACAAACCATGACAAACTTCCTTACAGCAGCGGAACTACTTGACTGAGTGTTTCATGAACCAGACTTTTTGTGCACATATGCAAACAACGAATCTAACTTCTTATCCTGGAGAAAATATTAGGCACTCTAGAAGTGCCTTGTCAATGTGCTCCACTACCATTAAAATCGTGACACCTGGACAGGCAAACAGATTATTTATTTACAAAGTCAACTGTCGTTCAAAAAAGAGTAATATTTCATAAAAAAGAACATCGGACAAAGTAATTCGCAATTGACAATCAACCAAAAAAAAAAAAAAGCCAACCCTTTCCCCCCTCAATTATGAATTCGAGCATAGCATGTTACAATTTTGCAAGCATAGATCAAGGAAATCGTAGAAAGGACGAGGAGGACTGCCACCATATCGGGGGACACCATCTCGGCCACGAGGTGGAGTGGGGTTTTCCCTGTCAGCCCCGCGGAGTAGTTCACATTGGCAGCCCGGAGCTCAATCGGCACCTTGACCACCTGTCGTCCTCCACAGCGTAGTGAAGGGCCAGTGCATCGCCCAAGTTGAGCCCCTCCCCCGTGAGGGCCATGAGCTTCACGAGCGAAGAGGAGGAAGAAGAATGAAAGTGAGAGAAGAGAGAGCAACGGCAGCAGAGGTGAGACAAGAAACGGAACAGTGGGGGACCCAATTTAAATCCTGATTCATATTTAAATTACTTTTTTGGCCTTTTCTGTCCAGATGTTGCAATTTTAATGGTGCCAGAGTACCTAATATTTTCTCCTCAGAGGGATTTGAAAGGATTCCGCTCGAAGTCTACCGAAACACGAAATCAAATGACATAACTATGCTTTTCATCTATGTTACTATTTCGTGACAAGAGTGGTCGTGTTATTGTCGCGACCTCCCTCTCACGTCCCAGGAGGCTAATGGCTCAATTGAATGCCTTATCAAGGGGCTTTAGCCAGGGCTCTCCTAAGCTCACTAATTCACGACTTAAGGTCCGAGTTTTTAACCTGTAATTCAATTTCATTTAAAATAGGGAGTCGCCGCTAATCAGTTTGGGGTGGGTCGATTAGAAACCCAAATAAAATATCGAGAGAAATATTTTACTCCTGTGCAACCAGAGAAACTAGTATCCGAGACTTGATTGCACTAATTAATCACTAATGCCCTTCCAGTACCTAATCTTGTTTAAAATCTCATGTTTGATTTTCTTTTTGAATTTTTAAGGATTTTTCATGCATTTGTGAAAGAAAGTACTTTTTTTGGCTTTTTTTTTAATTTTTTTTCAGAAAATATAAATTATTTCTGGATTTTCTTGGCTTTTTGCAAAATATGAAATATTTTTGGATTTTCTGTTCTTTTTGGAAATTATAAACCTTTTTCGGATTTTTTTGATTTTTCTAAAAAAACATTTTTTTATTTTTTTATTATTATAAAATACTTTTATTAAAATAATAATATAATATTATTAAAAAAAAAAAAGAGATCCGGGTCAAGTCTTCTCATCTGACCCGATCAAACTCAGCCCAGGTGGGCGGCCCCGGGCCTTCGGCTGGACCGGGTCCAGCTCATGGGCCCAATTCGTTAAAGCCTAAAAGATACCTACAAATCGAATAGAAATTAGTCAAGCCCAAGCCCCAAATAAAACAAAGTCTGGCCCAAGAAAGCAAAATAAGCCTGATAGGCATAATTAATCTCAGCCCATAGCCCACAAAAGCAAACCCTAGTGGGTCGATCGAGTCATTGTATCCGACCCGGTCATGACCTGACTCCCACGCCCTCTCTCTGTCAAAGGTTCTCCACGGCACTGAGGGGATGGCCGATGTGTCCCGGCCCTGCCACAGCGAGCGGCAGCAGTCATCGTGAGACCAGTCGACAGAACGACGGCTGGTGGGAGCAAGGGCGACAGCTGGTGGAAGCAAGGGCAACGGTTGGCGGAAGCAAGGGTGACGGTTGGCTAGGACGACGAGAGGTTGGGCCAAGATCTGCGCCTGGGTTGTCGTGGGACAGAACGACGACGGTTTTGGGTGCGGTCGACGATGGGAGCTGGCGAACAAGCGGTATCCGAGGGCGGTTGAGTGGTGGTGGCGTCGGCTGAGATTGGCGGGTGGCTGGGTCGCCGTGGGGTAGAACGGCAACGGCTATGGCTGTGAGCGACAACGGAAACCCGAGCAAACGGCGTCATTGGTGGCTGAACAGCAGTAGCGTCGGGGGTGGCTGAGCGGTGGTGGTGTTAGCCCAGCAACTCGCGTTGCGCGACTGACAACGGTGCTCTCTTGAATCCCCGTCTCTCTCGCGGCTCTCTCCCTCAAATCTGGTCAGTTGACTGGCGGTCGCTCAGAATTCTGGCCTCCCTAGATGTCTCGCCCGGGAAGTCAGAACACTAAAGCTTCGCTGCTGCCGGTTTCTCTCTCTCTCTCAGATCTCACTCTCTGGTTTCGCCTCCCCCTCTTCCAGATCTGCCTCTTTTTTCTCTTTATTTCGCCGCTGGCCTTTATTTATAGGTGAGGAGTTCGGTCGACGGAGGTGCTCCGACTGTCGGTCTTCGACGCGACGACCAGCTCCTCCTTGGCCGAACCGGCGTCCCTTCAGCCGCCCTTTGCTCTGCATTGAAGACACGTCCTATCCATCCAGGTCATCCACCGGTCTTCGAGCTGCTCCACTGGACGGCATTAATGGCGCGTGCGAGGAGTCCCCATCCGTCGCCGGCTACCCTAGCCTCTCTCTTACGCTCTGCTCTCCTGCTTCTCGCGTGCAGGGAAGAAGAAGAAGATGGAGAGGGACAGGCCGTGAGGGTGAAGGGGGCCAACTGGGCCCGAACACACGAGAATAAAAAAAAGGGGGCTGGGTGCAAAGGCCCAACCCACGTGGGCTTGCGTGGACAAGAAGAAAGAAGGAAGAGGAGGGCTGGGCGTGAAAGCCCAGCCTCTCTATGGGCCTCTCTTTTTTCTTTTTTTCTTACTCGAAAATAAGGGAAAATAAGTAGGAAAATAAAACTTAGTAAATGTAAATAATATTAGTTCTTAGGTGATGCAAAAATCCTTTTTGTTAGGGCTAAATTGGACCCTAGTTTTCTATGCAATTTAAATCTTACACTTAGTCAAAATTTAGGTGTCAACCGCTGTCCCTCTTTGAAGGTGAGTTCTCAGAGGTTACCTTCAAAGACGAACTGATACCTAAATTTTGTCCATGTATATGCAATAGATGATAGCTCACTTGGGACCAAGTGTCCAAAACAAAAAATGGCAATAATGCATAATACATACTAAAATGGATAAAAAAAAATACATGCAGTTACTTACTAGGAAAGAGTGATATAGGGTGCGAACCCCAAGTTTTTGGCAAGTATCGGGATATTTCCTTATCTAATGCTGATATAGAAAACGTACCTATGATTGATGATATGGGGAAGCTGCTTTTCCAGGACCCGAAGTTATCTTCGGTCACCTTTCCGAGCAATAAGTTGTTGCCAAGGACCCGAAGCTATCTTCGGTTGCCTCGACAGTGAGGATTGCTTTTCCAGGACCCGAAGCTATCTCCGGTCGCCTTTCCGAGCAATGAGTTGTTGCCAAGGACCTGAAGCTATCTTTGGTCGCCTTGACGGTGAGGATTGTTTTTCCAAGACTAGAAGCTATCTCCGGTCGCCTTTCCGAGCAATGAGTTGTTGCTAAGGACCTGAAGCTATCTCCGGTTGCCTCGATAATGAGGATTGCTTTTCCAGGACCTGAAGCTATCTCCGGACTTCTTTCCGAGCACTAAATTGTTGCCAAGGACCCGAAGCTATCTCCGGTCGCCTCGACGATGAGGATTGCTTTTCCAGGACTCGAAGTTATCTTCGGTCGCCTTTCCGAGCAATGAATTGTTGCCAAGGACCCGAAACTATCTCCGGTCGCCTCAACGATGAGGATTGCTTTTCTAGGACTCGAAGCTATCTCCGGTCGCCTCAACAATGCGGATTGCTTTTCCAGGACCCGAAGCTATCTCCGGTCGCCTTTCCGAGCAATGAATTGTTGCCAAGGACCCGAAGCTATCTTCGGTTGCCTCGACGATGAGGATTGCTTGTCTAGGACCCGAACCTTTCTCCGGTCGCCTTGACGAGCAATAAGTTGTTGCCAAGGACTCGAAGCTATCTCCAGTCGCCTTTCTGAGCAATAAGTTGTTGCCAAGGACTCGAAGCTATCTCCGGTCGCCTCAACGATGAGGATTGCTTTTCCAGGACCCGAAGCTATCTCTGGTCACCTTTCTGAGCAATGAATTGTTGCCAAGGACCCGAAGCTATCTCCAGTCGCCTGTAGAAGCAATAAGTTGTTTGTCTAGGACCCGGACCTTTTTCCGGTCGCCTTGACGGGGGATTGCCTTTTCAGGAATCGGACCATTCTCCGATTGCCTGTAGAAGCAATAAGTTGTTTGTCTAGGACCCGAACCTTTCTCCGGTCGCCTTGACGAGGGATTGCCTTTCCAGGACTCGAACCATTCTCCGATCGCCTGTAGAAGCAATGAGTTGTTTGTCTAGAGAAAGGTCGCCTTGATGGGGGATTGCCTTTCTAGGACTCGGGCCATTCTCCGATCGCCTGTACAAGCAATGAGTTGTTTGTCTAGGACCCGGACCTTTCTCCGATTGCCTTGATAGGGGATTGCCTTTCCAGGACTCAAACCATTCTCCGGTCGCTTGTAGAAGCTATGAGCTGTTAGGTACTTGACCTTTTTACAGGGACACCGGTTTGCTTACCTGAACTCTCTCAAGGATGTATCGACTTTTCTCGGGACACAATCTTGTTAAGTGCTTGACTTTTCTCAAGGACACCAATTTTTTTTTTTCATTACCTGACTTTGGGCCACAGAGGCATGCCACATCGGTAAAGAGGGACTCCGGGCTATGGAAACATGCGGTGCCGATGAAAAGGGACTTACCTTATATGTTTGTAAAGGTCTCATACCTCTTGATTAGTTGGAATATCGAGGACATGCCTCAAATACTCCTAAAGGTCTCCCACCTCCTGGTAAGTTGGAATATTGAGGATGCACCTCGGGTATCCCTGAAGGTCTCCCACCTCTTGGTAAGTTGGAATATTGAGGACGTATCAGAGATATCCTTGAAGGTCTCCCACCTCTTGGTAAGTGGGAGTATCGAGGACGGACCTCGAATATCCCTAAAGGTCTCCCACCTCCTGGTAAGTTCGGAATATCGAGGACGGACCTCGAATATCCCTGAAGGTCTCCCACCTCCTGGTAAGTTGGAATATCGAGGATGCACTCCGATATCCCTGGAGGTCTCCCACCTCCTGGTAAGTTGGGAATATCGAGGACGGATCTCGGATACTCCTGAAGGTCTCCCACCTCTTGGTAGATTGGAACATCGAGGACGCACCTCGACTATCCTTGAAGGTGTCCCACCTTCTGGTAAGTTGCAGGCCTGATGATATTTCTGCTTTTTGAAAGTATGTCTCCTGTCAGACAAATATGCAATATGTGCAAATGATCTGTGCATACTGTAAATTTTTTCAATTCAAATGGGGTTCATGCATGACAATTTTTTGTCAGTTTTCATCACCAAGGTCCCATTGAGGAAAATATTTCAGAAAGACAATTCATGCTCAGAATGAGAATGTCTTGAACGTGTCAAATGAGGGGCCTTCAGTCTGGAAGGGCTTTCCACTCACTCTCATTGAAAAGGCTATTTTGTCCTGACCATTAATGCGGGATCATAGGAATCTCACCCTTTCACTATCATCATGGCGACAGGGATCCGAATATTCTCGCAAATGGTACGACTTTACCAATTAAAGAGGTCTTTGTTAGGATCATAATGTAGGCTTGGTCAAAGGCTTAGCAAAGGGGACCATGAAGGTCAAGACTTATAGAAAGAAATGTTGCTCAGTCGTCTTCAGGTTTACAAGTCAAGAACCCTGCGAAAAGAGATAGGAATGATCTTGCTCGTACTTCTTCAAGTGATGCTTATAAACATATGAATTCCTACGTTAATTCAAGTGCCCTAGTCGGAAGAGACTTTTACAAAGAGACACAACGTAAATTTGGCTCATGGGTTGAGAAACAAATGGATTTATAGGCTCAAAAATGTGTACAGGAGATGGTGATCATCTTGATATTGTCACCGGTCTTCTTCGTCATCAATGGAGCTCGTCTTTGTAGAGACTTTTTTGCTCGAGCATCATTTTTTCTTTGAGGGCATTGGCCTTGCTTTTACCAGGCACACTGCTTTTTTTATGCCCCTAATTTTCATTTTGTTTGTTTTTTTTTTGTTTCAGGACTGTTCTTGACTTTTGGGTCTTCATCTTCAATTGGCCGCTTTGACTTATACTGCTTGAATGATAGTGACCTTCTCTTTGCCCCAATGTGGGGAGTTGAAACGAAATTACACACTCAATGAGGTTGTACAATGGATACAAATGTGCGGGACAAAGGTGCTATTCATCATTCGATGGCACTTAAATTATCATGAGTGTTCATATATAATAAAAACACCCAAAGATTGATGCAAGTTCAAGCAAGAAAATTTCTATCCATTTTCTCACCTTGTGATGCCATCTCTTCCTCCAATCTGCCCCAATGTGGGGTGGTTTCTGACAGGGGTAATATGAAAGAAACTTCACAATGGCATGAGGCTTAGAGGAGTTAGGCAATAGATAACATATAGTGTTTAGGGTGGAGAAACGAAATGCCCCTCATCACTTCGGTTATCGTACCATTCGCGAGAAAATTCTTTACCCTGCGAACATAGAATTTCTTATGCTCACCTCACAAGTGTTTAATAAGGGGACTGTGTGTAGGTTATGGTTTGCCTTTCATCATCTTGATGTACCTCATTTAGCATGCTCAATTGATCCCACATCATTCGTTGAACTGCTTAATTTGATAATCCTCAGTGGAATTGGTGACTTAGACAGACAAAATCATCATGCGAAATATCCATTTTGAAAAGGCATGGAGCATTTTAAGCATGGAGGAGTTTGCATCCTTAGAATGATTTAAATTTACTCAAAAGAAGAAAACTTTCTAAGAGCATGAGATGCGAAATTGTCTTTGCAGACGTGTTTGAACATAAGGGGATTATTAAAAAATGAGTGTTCATGAGGTGAATGACACATGAATGATCAGTCAGGATTGAAAATCCCATTTTTGATTGGACAGGCACATTTGTTTTTGCCCTTGCATAGGAGAAAGTGTAGAAATCAATTGCTGAATAGAGCCAAAAGCAAATGCGAATTAAGGCCCGAAAGATTCCTGTTATCCATTTTGGCGATACTTAAGACGTTGTTTCACTTGGGAGAGTTGATCCAATGTCATCATTAGAGTTTGACATATCTCTTCCTGTTCTGTTGTCCGCACCTTCGGCAGACAGATGAACCTATAAAGAATAAGAGGGAATGTGTTAGTGTATGAATTTTCCAGAATTGAAAAACTGAAAATGATACAGCATTACCCTTCGCCAGTTTGCATTTGTCGTCCACACTTTTGGCGGACAGATGACCCTATAAAGAATGAGAGGGAATGTATTAGTGTATGAATTTTCCAGAGTTGAGAAACTGGAAATGATACAACATTACCTTTTGCCAATTTGCAAATGATTGGATAGACCTAGGGTCCTGAGGCTTAAAGCAAGCATGAGATCCTAAACTTTCGATCTCAGTATGCCAGAAAAAAGCAAAGAGAGAGAAAATAAGAAAAAAAACTTTTTTTAATTATACATATTTTTTTTCACATGCGGCTATTGCCACTTCAGGGATTCGAACCCCCGTTCGAACCTTGGTGCTCCAATCCTGGATACCACTCGGCTAAAGGCGCCAGCGGTGTCCATAGAGCACGTTCTTTTTTATTTAAGTGATATGACTACTAGAATGACATGTCTTTTTACACCAAGTCAAGTGAATTCAGCATAAGTTGTCTCCAGGTGTTTGCTTGGCCCGTATTGGTTGGCTCAAATTAGCCCATCAAGTTGTTTTTTGAACGCTAACGCTTCTTGTCAAAATAGGGAAAATGTATTAGGAATGAAGTTATAGGGAGGTATTGGAAACGATACTAAGGGTCTGCATGGTAATGCTCCCGGAAACAACCGATTTTGTTCTTTTGTTCTCGAGTGCGAATTTTTTGTTCTTGGGAACAAATTTGTTCCCCAAAACAGGTTTGGAGTAGAATCCAAAATCCCTTCTCGCTTCCAGGAATAATTTTGAGAATAAGTTTTTTTTCTGTCTTTTTTCTTTTTCTTTTTTTTTCCTTCCCTTTCTTCTTCTTCTTCTTCTTCCTCTTCCTTCTCCCACCCCCATTGCCGCCTTGGGCCGCCGCTAGCGAGCGGCCGGGCGAGGTCTGTCGAGCTCACCGAAGCCTCGCCCAGCCACCGGCGAGGCTCGACCTCGCAGATCTGGGCGAGCCGGCGGCAGCCAAGTGGAAGAAGGGGAGAAAAAAGAAAAATAAAAGAATCAAAAGATTGGAAATTTTTATCAAATGCATTTCTGTTCTCGGAGTAAAAATTTTAAACAGTTTATCAAACACTTGAAATACTCAAAATTTGTTCTCAAGAACAGAATAAAAAAAAATCATTTCTGATCAAAATCCGCTCCCGGCAACAGAATCATTGTCATGCAGGCCCTAAGTTACCCTTCTGCAAAGTTCGCGTTTTGATGAATTATTGGCATATCTTGAATACTGATGATTGCTATGGCCTCACCAAGATTTGGCGCATCATTTTGGGCGGCCTTCTTTGCCCATGGCCCTGGGCGAATGGCCAATAGTTGTTGATCTGTCTTCAATGCCTTCCTTCTGTGGAAATTTTTCTTCTCTCGTTGTTGGGCATCAGCAACGTTGGGCCAAGTCATATACCACATGCTTCTATGGAATCTGAGATGGACAATCAAAACTTCCAGTTTTCTATCAGTAATTGCTTCTTCGTAGAGCATGTGTCTGGAACGAAAATCGTCATCTGGAACAGGTAGTTAGAATCTGCCTCAACTATTTGGATTTTCTCCCTATTGGAATATGTTGCGGGAAGGAACTACTGCTTAGGCTTGCACTGATGGGAGATAGCCTGTGCAGAGTTTTTAGGGACGGCTTGCCAAGATAACTCGAGGGATGGGGGAGGCCAAAAGCAGCATGGAGGAAACATCTCAGGAAGCTTTTCTTGAGCTACTACGATCTAGCATGTTTCAAGTTTGAAAAGCAAGAAAGCATCATTCCTAAAATCATGTTAGGAAGCGAGACATACCTTTTTATAAATGGAGTAATCCTTTTTTGTTTGCCTCGGTTTTCTTGGAAGAATACTCCTGAATTTGTTGAATCCATATACCTGGGACCTGGTGTGCTAGTTTCAAGTGCCCCTTTTTCAAGGGGATGATGTTGTAAGACACGAAATAAGTAAATCAGAAAAGCAAACAGGGTTAAATTCGACACATTTTTTTTGAATTTTTTTTGTTTTTTGCAATGAAATGCTTTTGATTTCACAAGCATGTTTTTGGAGGAAGCATGAGAAAGCCCAGCTCTCAGGATTTTCCTTGGATGATATTTTTTTTCGTGGTTGGATAGCATTAGTGGGCTAGTTTGGGGTACTCCTTCATGCCCTCAAAATGAAATGTTCAAACTGTACATTTATTGGTGAAAACAAATTATATTATTGGAATGGAAAATGCAACGGTAACACACTAGATAGGATGGAAAACAAGAAATCATAAAAACAATTGAAACCCATGAAAACTCATGTGAAAGGGGGGATCCTGATAGCTACTAGCGTTGACTCTTGAATCAAGCGCCATTGAGTTCTTTGCCCCCGATAAGCTCGAAGTATTTGCATGAGAGGACCACTCTGTTGAAGCTATGGAAGTGCACTCCATGCAACCAAGAACGAAGCTTATGAGACAAAGTTTTTATGAACAGTTTCATCATTTCCTCCTCAGCCAATTGAGGAATAGCTTGCATCATGAAAGCCTCCCACCCTTCTGCATATGCTTAGAAATTCTCCATTGGTCCTCTTCTGACGTGAACCAAATTCTTGTGGGGAAACACAAATCCTATCTTGTCTTGGTATTGATGTAGGAATGCAGAGGATAGCACATCACAGTCATACACGAGGTAGATCTTCGACACAAAGAACCATTGCAATACAAACCCAGTAAGACTCTCTTGGAAGGAATGAATTATGAATGGTGCCTAGTTGGCGTACTGACTCATTTTTGCTTGGAAATATTGCAAGTGGGTCATGAAACAAGTTGTTCCGTTATATTTACGGAAATCGGCTATTTCCATTCCTTTAGGAATCATCATTTTGTTAAGGTGAGATGGACTTGCCACATTTTGGTTAAGGAACCATCCCTCTTGCTGTGTTGCCAATCCTTTCATGGCGGCATCACATTATGCTCCTTTAGGGAAGTTGGATTCTTCTAAGATCATTTCATCACTTTCTTCTAGGTTGAAATTTCCTACCGAGGATAAGGCGTCTATGTTACCTTTATAGTTGGGTGACAAATTCAGCAGCCCATTGGAAGGCAAATTATGAAAGGCAAGCTTTCCTCCACCTAGCAAGCTCTGGGGTCCATATGCAGGCGGGAGGTGGTTACCCTGTGAATGGTCGTCTTCATTTGTATAGTATTGGCGACTCTCCATAGGACTGTACCATGGGCGATGTTCAAAGCCTTGGCGTGGCAATTCATTGGCTGTCGGACTTTGCCCTTATTTGGTGGCAGGCATTGGCTTGGATCGTTTTGACTTTCCCTTTTTGACACCTTGTCCAAACCTCTTGAGTAAAGCCCTTCGTTCTGCCAGCTTGAGCTTGTCAAGGGCACCAGGAGATGGTGGAGTTTCATTCCCTAAGTTGATGGGCGCTAGTGCCCTCAGGACTTTAGCTCTCGCAATAAGTTTGGAAAGTAGCGTCTTGGTGCCTCAATTTTGGAGTTTTACAACTTCAACCATATTTTTGAGTTCTTTGCCTCTCCTGCTAGGAAGCTTCCCATTAATGGAGCATTGTTTAGTGCCCCTTCTGTCATATAGAACCGCTTCGAAGTTTCCTCCTATTGGTCTCTTTTGCTCTAGGCCGTCCTGGGCAATCAAGTCTCTTTCTACTACAGTACATGCTATGAGGGACTTTTTCCTCATAATTTCCTTGCTTACAAGCTCTTTGTGAGGTGGGGTGATGTTGACGTCAATGTCATATTCTTTAAGGAAAATATTAGTCAATTCCTCCCAAGTCTTGAGAAGAGTGATTTTCCTCATGATGTACCATCTCAGGGTGGGGCCAGTCAGATTTGATTGGTATGACCGAATCATCCTTTGAACCAGGTAGGCTTGCAGGTAGCTTTCTAGGTGAGACGCATTGACGAACGCCTCGCATTCAGGCACCTTGAGCTCCTCTGGGATTTTAACAACAATGTAGTTGGACAGATCAATGGGGTATTGATCCCGCAATTCACTTAGCTTACTCATGATCCTCACAAAATGTCTGTTCTGTTGGTCACATTTTGGCATGTCTACAAGTGTCACAAATTTTTTCTCCCGTAATAGAGTGGTCACGAGATTGAGCCTGGTTTGACTAGACTCCATTTGCCTCGAGAGTTGTCGAAGGACAATGGGGATTTGTCTCACGTCATTTTCAATATTAGTAAGGCCATTTTGCACATCACCTCAATCGGTTGCAATTGCATGTAGCCATGCACAGATGGCTGGTGGTTGGCGATTCATGATCACCTGCTATCGCAAAAAATAAAGGGCATGCGTGAGCACGAGATAAATGAAGATTGACCCATGGCAACGGTCCATTCGTTTTTATTTATCAATAGAGGATTCCAAGGACAAGACAATCCTAATCATCTAAAATTGGAACTGAAATGATATTAAACAAAAGTCCCTAAACATTAGAAATAAAATGAAATTTCCTAAATACAAAAATTGGGGGCTATGACCTCCATTTTATATGTGATGAGGAGACTCGGTCTTGCAAAGCTTTTTACTTTCTAGGACTAGCCCAAAGACACATATCCAGTTCATTCTTGAACTCCACTCGAAAGACTCGATATGCTCTTGTTAGGCTGGCTTGTCAATCGCATTTAGGACTATCGATTGCAAATTGCCAAGGACCCGGTGATTGAGAATGTGGAGTATGGAGGCATGATGAGCCTTCTCTTGTCCTTTTAGTCTCCTAGGCACGATGATCCTTTCAGTGTGGCACTTTCTCCATGCATCCCAATGATGCGGCTTCCTTCTGAGTAATGTTGGCTCATGTGAGTAAAAAGGACCAAGGACAGACCGGGCTTGAGCAGTGGAAGGATCTCCTGGAAGGCCCTGTACTGACAAGCCACCCTATAGGGATAATACGAGGTGATCTTTGCGAGACCAAGTAGTGGGATCGGGTTGTGATATTTTAGTGCAAAGCGAGCTTCTCCCTCTCCAAACAATTTAGCACACTATAGGAATGCCTCGGGAACAAGGTTCCTTAGGAAATTAAACCAACAAGAGTATATCCTACTGAGGGTATACTTTTCTAAGATTTGAAACCTTTGCAGTGGGTGCTTGAAATTCTTAATGCCCGAATCCTTTGATATGAGAAAAGATTGCATTTGTAAAATTTCCGAGGCAGCCATCATGATTTTTCTTTGTTTTCTTTGAAAGATTGAGGGACGGGAATGTTTCTAGTAAACCCAATGGGGATTTGTCCAGGGACAATGGGGATTTTTCCAGGCACAAAATTCAACCCGGCATAAATTTGATTGACAACTCATGCAATTGAAGGATTTATAGCATTTTTTGATGTGGGACGACGATGAACCCAAAGAAGGCTAGGAGAACAATTTTGCTTTCTTTTTTTATCTTTTTTTCCATGGGTTGTTTTTTTCAAAAAAAATTCAACTAAAAATGATAGTGGGCAAGCATCCCAACTAGCCTTAAAACCCTCCTTACCAAAGGAGTCACAATTTTTTTTATAAAATCGAGCTAGCCAAATTACCGGGTTGACACGAGCTTATTTCCTAGAGGCATTCCTATGGTAATGCTGTATTTGTCCAGAGTTGGGGAAAGCTCAAATTTGCCAAGTATGAAAGTGGAGGTCTCAGGACACTAGAAATGAGGGATCACTTGCATGACTCTAGAGTGGATATTAATTTGGAGAAACGGGAGGAGATGGTCGATTTTATCTTCAACATGTTTTTGACCGGGTTGATCTAACTGGTCCCACCAACAAATGAACTCTTTCTTGGGAGCAGGAATGAACTGGACATCATGTCTACCCATCGCATATAAAACAAGCGACTTAAATGACTGACCTCAGTTGCTATGGGTCCAGAAATGTAAATAAATAACCAAATAAAAAGGGTTAAGAAATTACTTCACTCTCAAAGATCACAGTAAACACATAGACATGCGGATGATACGTGTGGTTCGATTTCTAACTAGAAAGGTATAATGAGGTTAAGAGGTAATATGACCATCGCAGTCTCGCGTTCGTGTCAAATTCTCTCAACCTCGGCTCTACCTAAAATTCCGGGGAAAAGAAAGGCAGCCTCTACATTGCAGTCTCTCGTTCAAGGCGGTATCTTTCTTAACACCATCCTAAAATATCCTATGGCGGCCCAGGTCCGGCGGTAGGGTTGTGTGTGTCACAGTGTAGTGCTTAAACATTTAAAGTATGCACAATAATTTATACACAAAAAATTATTTCAACAAAATTAGTATACCTGCACAAAAATAAAATACCCAAGTTAGGGAAACAATTAAACAAGACAAAAAGGCCTAAGTCCACAAAAAAAATCCCCAGCGGAGTCACCAAGCTATCGCGACCTCCCTCTCGCGTCTCGGGAGGCTAATTGCTCGGCTGAATGCCTTATCAAGGGGCTTTAACCAGGGCTCTCCCAAGCCCACCAATTCATGACTTAAAGTCCGAGTTTTTAACCTGCAATTCAATTTCATTTAAAAAATGGAGTCGCCATTAATCAGTTTGGGGTGGGTCGATTAGAAACCCAAGTAAAATATCAGGAGAAATATTTTACTCCTGCGTAACCAGAGAAACGATCGGGGACTTGATTACACTAGTTAATCACTAATACCCTTCCGGTACCTAATCTTGTTTAAACCCTCAGGTTTGATTTTCTTTTTGAATTTTTAAGGATTTTTCATACATTTGTGAAAGAAAGTACTTTTTTTTGGTTTTTTTCTGATTTTGTTTCTGAAAATATAAATTATTTCTATATTTTCTTGGCTTTTTGCAAAATATGAAATATTTTTGGATTTTCTGTTCTTTTCGGAAATTATAAACCTTTTTCGGATTTTTTTTGATTTTTCTAAAAATACATTTTTAAATTTTTTAATTATTATAAAATACTTTTATTAAAATAATAATATAATATTATTTATAAAAAAAAAAAAAAAAAAGAGATCCGGGTTAGGTCTTCTAATCTGACCTGGTCGAACTCAACCTAGGTGGGCGACCCCGGGCCTCCGGTTGGACCGGGTCCAATTCATGGCCCAGTTCATCAAAGCCCGAAGGATACTTGCAAATCAAATAGAAATTAGTCAAGCCCAAGCCCCAAATAAAACAAAGTCTGGCCCAAGAAAGCAAAATAAGCCCAATAGGTATAATTAATCTCAACCCATAGCCCACAAAAGCAAACCCTAGCAGGTCGACCGGGTCATTGTACCCGACCCGGTCATGACTCGACTCCTGCGCCCCCTCTCTGTCAGAGGTTCTCCGTGGCACTGAGGGGATGGCCAAGTGTGTCCCGGCCCGACCACGACCAGTGGCGACGGTCATCGCGAGACCAGCCGACAGAATGACGGCTAGCGGGAGTAAGGGCGACGGCTGATGGAAGCAGGGGCGACGGCTGGCGGAAGTAGGGGTGACGGTTGGCTCGGACAATGAGAGGTTGGGCTGAGATCTGCGGCTGGGTCGTCGTGGGATAGAACGACCACGGTTTTGGGCACAGCCAACGATGGGAGCTGGCAAACAAGCGGCGTCGGGGGGCGGTTGAGCGGTGGTGGCGTCGACTGAGATTGGCGGGTGGCTGGGTCGCCGTGGGGTAGAACAGCGACGGCTATGGCTACGAGCAATGAAGGAAACCCAAGCAAATGATCTCGTTGGTGGCTAAACAATAGTAGCGTCGAAGGTGGCAGAGCGGTGGTGGTGTCAGCCTGGCAACTCGCGTTGCACGACTGACGACGGTGCTCGGCCCACGGCGCTCTCTCGGATCCCCGTCTCTCTCGCGGCTCTCTCCCTCAAATCCGGTCAGTCGACTGGCAGTCGCTCAGAATTCCGACCTCCCTGGATGTCTCTCTCGGGAAATCAGAACACTAAAGTTTCGATGCCGCCAGTTTCTCTCTCTCAGATCTCACTCTCTGGTTTCGCCTCCTCCTCTTCCAAATCTGCCTATTTTTTCTCTCTATTTCGCTGTTGGCCTCTATTTATAGGCGAGGAGTCTGGTCGACAGAGGTGCTCCGACTGCCGGTCTTTGAAGCGTTGACTGGCTCCTCCTTGGCTGAATCGGCATCCCCTCAGCCGCCCCTTACTCTGCATTGAAAATGCGTCCTATCCATTCGAGTCATCCGCCAATCTTCGTGCTGCTCCGCTGGATGGCATTAATGGTGCGTGCGAGGAGTCCCCATCTGTCGCCGGCTACCCTAGCCTCCCTCTTACGCTCTGCTTTCCTGCTTCTCGCGTGCAGGGAAGAAGAAGAAGATGGAGAGGGTCGGGCCGCGAGGGTGAAGGGGGCCAAATGGGCCTGAACCCACGAGAATAAAAAAAAAAAAAAGGGGGCTGGGCGCAAAGGCCCAACCCGTGTGGGCCTGCGTGGACAAGAAGAAATAAGGAAGAAGAGGGCTGGGCGCGAAAGCCCAGCCTCTCTATGGGCCTCTCTTTTTTCTTTCTTTCTTATTTTTATTTTTATTTTTTATTCGAAAATAAGGGAAAATAAATAGGAAAATAAAACTTAGTAAATGTAAATAATATTAGTACTTAGGTGATGCAAAAATCCTTTTTGTTAGGGCCAAATTGGACCCTAGTTTTCTATACAATTTAAATCTTAATACTTAATCAAAATTTAAGTGTCAACAGTTATGTATTCCAAGAATTCGACATTGGCAATCTGCACTCAATTTCTATGCTTACAAGCGAGTAGGGGACAGAGAAATCTAGTAGGGAGCAAGATAAACAAGAATTGCAATACCTAACTCGGGGAGGGAGGAAATTGTAGAGAAGTAACTAGACATGTAATTTTCTATGCTCTGACCTCTGCTTTTATTTCAATGATGGTTGGTACTGACATATAGTAAGGGACTCTAATGTTATTCTCGACTGATTTATTCGACATTAAACATAGGGAAAATAAATGGGTGTATATTAGGCTCTAAGGTCGTTCAATTTAGGTCATCAATCAAGGGTTTGCATAAAGCAGTGAACTCTTTATATGAGTTACAACATTATTATGACATAATCTCATAACATTATGATAAAATCAACCTAAGACAAGGACATACCATCTACATTTCATTCATGCCTCTTTTCTCAATTAAAATGAACTTTTACACTAGTATTGATTTTTCAAAAAGAGCAGACACTGCATTTGTAGAAGTAAAAGTTTTCCTTTACATGAGTTCTCTAGGGTTCACTCCGGCTATCGATATGGAAACAATTTGTTCCGTTTTTCTTTATTTGCTTTCGATCTCAGCGATTGGCAGTCATGCTGTTGGGATCCATGTCATTTGCGGAAGGTGAAGCCCTAACCCTAGACTTACTTGTACTTAAGAGCTCGAGATGAAGCGCTTCCAATATTCGATCTTCACAAAAAGAAGCCGAACATGGACCCCATGAAGGATGCGATCAATACCCTTCCGTTGGTGGCGACGCTTGTGACCACTATGACTTTTCACAGCAGGCTTCATGGTTTCCTGAAGGATTTAATGGCTCGGACATGGCCTTCAATGACTAGGGCATGGTTATGATGCTGGACAAGAAAATGTTCCGGGCCTTTGCAATTTGCAACAGCATCACCATGTTCTGCTCTATGATTGTGGTGTTCAACCTCACATGGCAATTGATAACGTTCCTAGTCAGCAATCTTATCTTTTGTATCTAATTTAAGATATTATTGATATTGTTCCCGTATTTTCCCTGCTTGCCTTAAGCATCCTCAATCATCCCTAATTTAGGGCTCTTGTAATATCTTTATATATAGTCTGTTCAAAAGAGATCAAACAACGAAATACAAAATCTACAATTTCTTCATGGTATCAGAGCTGCATTTGGCGTAATCCGCCCTACGATCCTCAAATCTCTTTCTCCTCTCATTCTTCATCGACTTTCTTCTTCCCAAAGAAAATGTCGACAGGCTCTAATCCATCATCTCAATCGTCTTCATCTATCGCATCTCCTTCACTCGTTATCTCAAATATATCCAACTTGATACCCATCAAACTGAATAGCTCGAACTATCTTCTTTGGCGTTCTCTTTTCGAACCAATTCTCAGAGGTCACAACCTCATGTCTTACATTGATGGAACCTCCCAAGCGCCTGCTTCAACTGACGAAAATTACAAGACATGGATCGAAAAAGATCAAATGCTACTCTCCTGGATCAACGCTACTCTGTCTGAATCTGCACTTCCATATGTAGTTGACGCTACATCTACAAAAGCCGCATGGGATGTCCTCGCTCGTCGCTATGCCTCTCTCACTCTTGCTCATGTAATGTCTCTGAAAAGACAATTACATCACCTCAAGAAGGGCAACCTCTCCATGCAAGAATATCTCCAACAATTCAAAACTTTAGCTGATAAACTCGCAATTTGCGGATCTCCAGTAAGTGATGATAATCTCCCAATTTGC
This sequence comes from Corymbia citriodora subsp. variegata, assembly GCA_014858505.1. Taxonomy (NCBI): domain Eukaryota; kingdom Viridiplantae; phylum Streptophyta; class Magnoliopsida; order Myrtales; family Myrtaceae; genus Corymbia; species Corymbia citriodora. The sequence continues at coordinate 81,114 of MU089630.1, read as the reverse complement.
ATTCTCGATGGGTTGCCTGCTGCTTACCGCTCCTTTGCATACTCTATTCGTGTTCGCGCTCATCAAACGTCCATCACTATTGAAGATTTACAGAATCTCCTACTCTCTGAAGAACTGAGCATCATTGATGATTCAGTATCCAAAACTATTATTGCCTTCATTGCAAACCGGCAACCTCAAACTCTTTCTCCTGGTCAACACTCATTCACACCTCGTCTCTATAGGGGTGGCACTGGTTATAGGGGACGCAACAGGGGTTATTCCAATCAAGCCGGACTTCTCCCTACTCCATCATTTCGACCTTAAGGTCGTCAACTGAACACTGGCCGGCTGATCTGTCAAATCTGCAACAAACATGACCATAGTGCCATTGACTGCTATCATCGCATGAACTATGCATACCATGGTCGCAATCCTCTTGAAAAACTTGCTGCCATGGCTATTGCACCACCTACTGGCAATGGCACTTGGTATACTGATACTAGCACTAGCAATCATATTACTGCCAATCTGGATAATCTCTCCATCTCCACTCCCTATAGTGGTTCTGATGAAGTTCAGGTTGGAAATGGCCAAGGTTTGTCTATTACTCATGTTGGTTCCACTTCTCTTTCACATCCCGCTTCCTCCATGCATTTGACTAATGTACTTCGCTGTCCTCTAGCATCTACCAATTTAATTTCAATTAGTCGTTTTGCTAAAGACGATAATTGCTATTTTCTATTTGATGATTCTCAATTTTTTTGTGAATGACAAGTTAACGAAGCAAATTCTACACCACGGTTGGACTGAGAATGGGCTTTATCCTATGCGGTTCCCCAAACCTTGCTTCAAACCTCAAGTTTCATTTTCTTCCCGCATCAACTCCTCCACCTGGCATCATCGTCTTAGCCACCCTTCAACAGCTATTCAAAATCTTATTTTTAAACAACTTCAAATATCAAATAAGTGTGACAACTCTCTGTGTTCAGCATGTCAATTAGGCAAAAGTTGCAAGTTACCCTTTTCGTTGTCTCACATGCGCACTCAATTTCCACTTGAACTGATTCATTGTGATGTATGGGGACCAACCCCTGTGTCTTCTATTTCAAAGTTCTCTTGTTATGTACTATTTGTTGATGACTTCTCTCGTTACAGCTGGATATTTCCTATGCGCTATAAATTTGATTTTTACGAAATTTTTATGGCTTTCAAACCGCAAGTTGAAAATCAATTTAACCATCAAATTAAATTCTTCCGCTTCAATGTTGGTGGCGAATTCACTAGTGATGCGCTTGAATCTTATTTTCATACTCATGGCATTCGTCATCAATTTTCCTGCCCACATACACCTGAACAAAATGGTGTCGTTGAGCGAAAACATCGTCATGTGGTTGAAACTGGTCTCAACCTTCTAGCTCAAGCTGGTATGCCCTCTCGCTTTTGGTTTGAAGCCTTCAATACAGCTGTATATCTCATCAACCGCATGCCTATTATTTCTCAAATTTTCCCATATCAACAATTGTTTTAACAAATTCCTGATTATTCTCATTTACGAGCCTTTGGATGCCTTTGTTATCCCTGGCTCCGTTCCTATTGTTCTAACAAATTGGAGTTCCGCTGTTCTTCATGTTGTTTTCTAGGCTATAGTACCTCTCATAAAGGGTATCGCTGCTATGACATGCAAAGTCACCGAGTTTACATATCTCGTCATGTCAAATTTGATGATTCTGTTTACCCGTTTATCACAAACTCTACCTTTCCAAAATCTCCTACCACTTTACCCTCACTTGGTCTTATTTCCATCTGGCTACCATCAACCTCCACCCCCATGGATACCACATGGGTTGAGCCCACCATTAGCCCCGCCGACGGTGTTGCCTCTGCTTCGCTAACTATAGATGAACCACAATCTACTCCTTTACCTCCCTCTATACCACCTACCACCATACCACACCCTCCCCCACCACCTCCCACCCGCACTCATCCCATGATCACACATTCTCAATATGGTATTTTCAAACCAAAAACCTTTACTTCTCGTTATCTTATTGCTTTATCTTCTTCTCTTCCCTTGGAGCCGACATGCTACACTCAAGCTTCCAAATCACCTGAATGACGAAAAGCTATGGATGAGGAATTTAATTCCTTACAAGAACAACACACTTGGTCCCTTGTGCCATTTAATCCAACCATGAACGTCGTCGGCTGCAAATGGGTTTATCGGATAAAACAAAACCCAGACGACACCATCAGTCGCTACAAAGCTCGCCTCGTAGCGAAAGGATTTCACCAACAACCTGACATTGACTTTGTGGACACTTTTAGTCCTGTTGTAAAGCATACTACTATTCGGGTCATTCTCACGTTGGCGGTCACTTATGGATGGGCGATTCAACAACTTGATGTTGAATGTGCATTTCTACACGGCGATCTCCAGGAAATTGTATATATGGCTCAACCATCAAGCTATGTTGATCCTGTTGCTCCTCATTCTGTTTGCTTAATGCACAAATCCATCTATGGTTTACGGCAAACACCTCGTGCTTGGTTTGAAAAACTCACAGCTCGGCTAGAAGACATTAGTTTTTCAACCACTATCTCAGATCCATCCCTCTTCATTTATAGTCATGGCTCTACCATTATCTATCTCTTATCATATGTCGACGACATTATTTTAGCAGGAAATGATTCCAAAGCTATGTTTGCTATCGTTGAGGAACTTCGCCACTCATTCAAGATGAAGGGCTTAGGCCCTTTGACTTATTTCTTAGGCATTTAGCTTGTTCGATAAAACCCTCATCATATCTTCCTTAATCAGGCAAAGTATATTCATGACCTCTTATCTCGCACCAATATGTTGGACCGCAAGCCTGTTTCCAGCCCGGCTACCTCAATTAAACTTGGTCATTCAAGTAGTGACCCTGTCTCGGATCCTACACTATATAGGAGTGTTGTTGGAGCACTTCAATATGTTACTCTCAGTCGTCCTGACGTTAGCTATGTTGTTAATCAGGCTTGTCAATTTCTCAAAGCACCCGAAGAACACCATTAGCATGCTGTAAAGCGTATCCTTCGCTATTTGAAAGGCACAATCTCTTATGGCATGCAGATTCAGCTTGGTCCTATTTCTTTACATGCCTATTGTAACGCTGACTAGGCTAGCAGTCCCGATGATCGTTGCTCTACTAGTGGCTATTGTTTATTTCTCGAGGCCAATCCTGTTTCCTGGAGTGCAAAGAAGCAACCTACTGTTGCATGTTCTTCTACAGAGGCCGAGTATCGTAGTCTTGCTTAAACAACTGCTGAAATTCAATGGCTCCTCTCCCTTCTCCGAGAATTACGAATCTCACTCCCACGTGCTCCCATATTATGGTGCGACTATATCTCTGCCATTGCTCTAACTCGGAATCCAATTTTTCATGGTCACACTAAACACATCGAAATAGATTATCATTATGTTTGTGAATTGGTGGGTCGCCAGTTACTTGACATCCGTTACATCAACACCTGTGATCAAATCGCGGACATCTTCACCAAAGGACTGTCATCAGCACGAGTTCGTCTTTTACGGTCCAAGCTTCACATTATTGACAATGCTTCGCTTGCGGGAGGGTGATAACGTTCCTAGTCAGCAATCTTATCTTTTGTATCTAATTTAAGATATTGTTGATATTGTTCCCGTATTTTCTCTGCTTGCCTTAAGCATCCTCAATCATCCCTAATTTAGGGCTCTTGTAATATCTTTATATATAGTCTGTACAAACGAGATCAAACAATGAAATACAAAATCTACAATTTCTTCAGCAATAGCTGCATAATAGCACACAATACTGCTGCTAACAATTGCACTCTCAATTGCTTTTGTAACTGGTGATTGTTGGGGAAATTTGATTGCTGAAGAAGATAGAGAAGTACTAGTAAATCCTTGATGCTTTGATACGTGATGATGATCATTGTCCTTAAGGTATTATTTGCTTCCGCTAATGTTGTGACGGGTTTAGAACAAATATACCTCCATAATATACATCAAAGCCACAGAGAAATGAGTTCAATAATTACTCGATTTTCTCTTGGAATTTCTCCTTGAATGTGTTAAAGTTGCATGTATGAAAAGAGAAGAAGAGAGTTCTGAAGTAGAAACATTTCTAAACAGTTGCAATTATTATAAATAATATATGAATTGGTTTCTCCTCATAGACAACCAATAGACATATATCTTGAGAATAGGTACATATCTCCAATCATCACCACTTTTCATGTTAAGAATAACTTCTGTTCATAACTACCGATAGCTTCCTTTAGGATGATAAATCATATATTTTCATAACTAAAAGTCACGTCTTCTTTTGATGAAGAGTCACGTCCTCGTAACGAAAAGTCATGTTCTTTCTTAACCAAGAGTCAGGTCTTCTCTTAATAAAGAGACACCTATTTTATAATAACAAACTATTCTAACAGGTGTCACCTTAACTGTTGGCAAACTCCCTTGCCTTACTAACACCATATTTTATCTGGGACTTGTTTTTCTCCTCATCATCTTAGGCACCAAATAGAGTACCCTCTAGTCTTTCGAAGCCACAGTCGTCCTATCTGTCGTCTGATATACTGGCTTATTCTCGCTTACTTTTATCTATGGAAAGTTCAGACACACCTTTTGGATGACTAGGGAGACGACAGTACGACGAGCGGGACCTCCACTAGTTTGCCTTCGGATGGTGCCAATCAATCGAATGACTGATGACTCCACGACAGCGAACACAGGGGCCGCGCTGCACTCTCTCAATCACTATTTTCATTTGATCATTCGATTTTATCTATGATTTAATATATATTAGCCTTGATGTATTTGGCTACATTCTAAGGCCGATTTCCTATTGCGTTAGATCAGTGGTGATTATTATGTTATTTGAATTAAACCACATTTTCCTCTAATGGTTTAAGTTTATAGGAATAGTTAGATAAAATCTTATAAAATTTCACTTGATCTTAGAGTAGTAAATTATAAAATTCAAACTTTTCTAGGCTTCCATTTGCTTTTTATTCAATCATGCCTCATCTAATAATTTTTAAGTTTTCAAAATAGTTGGCTGTAATTTCACAAAATTTCACAACAATACATGCTCGCCCTCACTCACATGTCCCATGTGTAAAGAGAATAATTCTCATCATCTATTCATTTAAGTCGATCATTTAAGTCGACCGTTTGGAGAAGAAAACCAGATGAAAATTTACAAAATCACTCTTCACCCCTCACACAAATTCGAATTCTAGCCCAACTCGTTGCACACCCCTTTCATTTCCTCCACTTGTCTTAAACCATAAAGGAACTTCCGCATAGCGAAACTTGAACTAACTTGATGAGTGTTTGAAGACCAAGAATTTCGTGCAAGTATACGAACAGCAAAACGACTTCTTAAAAGTAATAGCTGATTACTTAATCGCAATCCAACTAGAAAAGTAAGCCACATTGCTTCTATTCTCTTACATAACCAATTGAGATCTTACATAAGATAAAATGAAAAATATTCTGACGAAATACATTTAATTGATATTATCTACTGATTTGACATAGATTCCAAATATCTTATTGAATCATATAATAAAGAAACTAAATTTGTTCCCTGAAGTAAACAAATTCTTCAAGAAAAAACTGCGATTACTTGATGTTCATCCCCCTGCCTGGACTCCAAAAATGGGTACAAACTTCTTTCAAAATGTACGGTTTTGTGGGATGTAAATGATGATATCTACACAATGGACTATTCCTACTTCTCTTGAAGAATCAAAAATTGCTATCTCAATGTTCCCAACAGCACGAGCGTATTGAAAAAGTTGGTATGCTTGATGGTGGCTCTCGTCTTCGTGTATGTGAGTCATCAGCTATGGAAGTCATACTATGCAAGCAACGAGATTAGTTGGTTAGTCACGTTGATTGTGTGATTGACGCATCATGATTGGGGTCCACAGACCCACAAAAACTGATCTTTTGATGCACGATATCGAGCTTTCGAGGTTTCCAAGTTGCGTTCTTGCAATACATAAATTAAATTACAGACGGATTTGTCAGTAGTTACTAAACTTTGATATGTGATAACAATCGGTACAAAGGATGATGCTAATATCTATTGAAATGCTAGTCGAATATGCAAATAGCTGGTTTTAAAGTTACACTCGAGTTGCATCCTCCTAAAGTAAATATCTACTGGTGGCGATCAAAGTTGAATGGTATGATGGCGGTACAGCAACCAAAAAGTTGCCACATTCTTAATTTCATATTTACCAAAGCTGGCTCCAAAAGGGCTAATTGAGAATCTCGAATCCTCTTTGCTTCGATGGCAGGCAAAGAATAAAATCAGTTAAAGGGACTCAAAGCAAGAAAGCTACTATGTACAAGGATTTATTGAACAGGAAGTTTAGCCCTTTAATATAATATAAATATGGCCGCTTTGGTTCATCTTTCGTGGGATGAACGAGTTGACTGCTTTCGATATCGTCTTTAGGTCGTTTGTAGAAGCAAGTTTTCGTAATGGAAGGTATGTATTTCTCAAAATGATTGAGATTTCCATTTCCTTTTCCTTTTGCTAATTGTCTAATATTTTCTTTTGTTAATGTTAATCGTCTTCAATCATGATGCTGGATCACACACTGTCTCATTATATTCTTTCTCTCTTATTCAATGATGTTACTAGCATGTCTATATAATAGGTTTTGCGTCCTACTGCATTAGGACTGCCACTCTTTCTCCAGTGAGCTCGAAGTGTCCTTTCTTCTCTCTCCTTTCGGCTTCCGGCCCACACTGGTTGGCCGGGCTCATTTTTATTTTGCACTTTGCAAGATATTGCCCATGAGCTGCATATATCTATTCTCCGGCCGAAAAGTCGTCTCCCCGGTGCGAGTGTCGGAGCAATCCAAAGCCCCACCACGTCATTTAAATTACGAAAGTCTTGATTGGACTTTTGATTGACGAAACATTTATAGTAATAATACATTTTTTGTTGGAGTTGGATTCCTAATTTGAATCGGCGAATTAGCACATTAGAGTAAACAAGAAGATACAATCAGCGTCATCTAAAGCTTCCTTGTTAACTTTGATCTCAATTTGAGGCAAAACGAGGAACGTGTTCCTATCTTTTCTCCAACACCCCTAAGTAAGAGTTCCTCAGGATGATTGGCATGAAACATCCATTCCGTTTCTGGGACGTCATTCGGATCAACCACATCTGTAGATGCAATTGGTATAGAATTAGTAGGATTTGCCAGCTCTTATAGAGTCTGCTTCTATATAGCCTGCATTCCCAAAACCAACTTCTCTAGATTCTACTTCTCCAAAACCTACTTCTACAACAATATAATCTTTAACAAACAGAGGCTAGATTTCTAAAGTTATCGTCAAGGACGACAGGAATAGACTCCTCCACCGTCTTGGCTCTTTCCTTGAATACCCTATATGCTTTGCCAGGAGAAGATTATCCAAGAAAAGAACATTTATCCAATTTATAGTCAAGCTTTACCACATGACAGTAGCAATCTCATGGACATAGCAAGGACAACCAAGTACAAGAATGTAGGAAACATTGAGCTTCCTACCTTTGTAAAGCTTGAAGATAGATTTGCCTAATATTGGTCTCGAGTAAACACGGTTCCTAGCGAGGCGTTTACATTGCCTCAGCCCAACAAATGCGTAGGAATTTTGCTTTCTGACGACAAGGCATGTTCTATCTTTTGCAAGGTCCTATTTTACCTCTCAACAAAATCATTTTGTCACGGTGTGTAAGGAGCAAAAAATCGTACTCAATGCCATACTTATCACAAAATGATTCAAAGTCATGGTCGCTTTTAATGCTCGAAATAGCAAGCCCATCTCGTTTTGGATTTTCTTAGCAAGCTTAGCAAATGTATGCAAAGCATCATTCTTACGAGGTAGAAAAAATAACACCCAAGCAAATCTGGAATGATTGTTTACAATAACAAGTTCATAGCTTTTTCTTACACAGGCAGTCTCAAAATGGAAATATAAACCTGCTTATTGGACAAATCTTCTTGCTAAAGATTAAAAGAAATTACATGTCATTCTCTATAACCTACTTGTGCAATTAACTTTCTACACCTCTAATGTACTGAAAAAAATTCTCCTGTTAGCCTTTGATACACTACTTGATCTATCGCTATAAACGTGCTATTCTATTTACTGTTTTGCTATGATAAAGGTGACACCGTATCTTGTTCATGGAATTAACAGTGTAATTCTCGCACATAATTATTGAAAGATAAGTAATCTATAAATCATTTCATTGGTTCATATCGTGCTTCTCTTTGCATAATTGAAAAGAAAAAATAATCATATAAAAGGTCTGCTCTTGAAGTTTGACCTAGTTCAATAATGCAAAATGGAAGCTATCCCTCATAAAAGGTAAAAGTCATTGTTTAGGCTTAAGTCTTTTAAAAGAAATCCAATATTTTGGCAGCTGAGTATCTGGCCATTTGTCAGACAATCTGACCCTCAAATTGTGCTCGCAGCAGCTGAAAAACATTGAATAAAGAATGAATTACTGATTATTTGACGTGTTAATCATGCGAAAAACGTTGTGATTACATTTAGTTTCAAATCCTTATTTCAAGGACGACACGTCCTTACATCTCAATAAGGGCCATAAACTTAACTAAGATTTTTTTTTTTTTGGGAGTTTGAATTACTGAATTTGTGACAACAATTAAGTCAAAATGTAAAAGATGGTTGACAACAATTAACTATATCAACAAGAACAGCAGAAGATGAGGTTGTGCTCATGCAGATTCAGTATGAGATAGTTATTCATTCATGCATTATGTATACTTTCAGTATGTTTATCTTGAAGATGTAAAATTAGTTGGATCATTAAAAGATAATATCAGGGACTTTTTGTATATGTATGTATGTATGTATGTATGTATGTATGTATGTATGTATGTATGTATGTGCAGTGATATAGAGGATTTAACTCCAATCAACCCGTCAAAAAATTTAGAATGTTTGATTACATAAATGTGCCAACAGTACTCATCTTCACGCTTAAAGTTAAGGCGTGAACAAATAAAATCAAAAGACAAATAAGGAATATGAAAACATTCTTGTCATTATATGGTCGAAAGAGCCACCTCTATCCAATCGTTCACGAGATGCATATGGCCGTGGTGCATCAGCGGGCGCCCGACCAATGTTCTCTAAATCTTGCTGTTCTAGGCAAATAAGCGGGCGCACAGTAATTAGACGCGTATCTTGCTGACTTCGCGTTTTGATTAAACCCAACTCGCGGCGAGCATTAGAGAGCTGTCAAAGAGACTTTTTCCAAGAGAAAAACTCTAATTTTACTGGTTGATTCATTTACTGAGGATTTCGGGTGTGATCGGCGTAGGCCTATTACTCTTGTTGACCATGTATTATACGCCTGTCACTTTTGGGGAGTTAACTGGAAGACAGGTAACCTTGTCTTCTTACACAACCCTTGTTCCCTTGCAATAACCGCATTTACTTGAATGGCTTAGGATCGACGGACGTAAAGCTATCTATAGGAGGGGAGGGCGTTGTTATGACTAACTCGATCAAGGAGTTCAAGAAGGATGAAGGAGGAGCTTCCGTGGAATTGTCGGGGGATAAACTAATCTTGGAGATTCGACGGCAAAGAATGAGTGCTGCACTGATGGCTAAGCGAACCGCAGAGGGACAACGGTTAGTAGAAACGCCTCAAGCTGGTCGAATATTGGCTGATATCATCGAAGAGGACAACGTGGATGGGTTCATTTCCGCGATCGAATGGCAAATTGATGATCCATCTGTCATTTTCAATTTCTTGGGGCCATCAAATAATTCACTGCTCCACATCGCAGTAGCTGTCGGCAAGGACGACATCCTAGGGCTCCTGCTTGATAATGTCAGTGACAAGATAGCCGCCCAAAATGACTGGGGAGATACCCCCTTCCACATTGCAGCTAAGACTGGGAAATCAAGAGCGGTTGAGATGTTGATTTCCCGGGCAAGAGACCTTCGCAACGTCGAGATTCTGAGGATGAAGAACAAACATGGAAATACTGCTTTGCATGAGGCCGTGATCAATTGTCACATCGACGTGGTGCGGCTTTTGTTGGAAGAAGATGTGGATTCAGTGTACTTGAAGAACAAGGCTGAGAAATCTCCCCTGTACCTGGCCTTGGACACCAGCAACTACGACATATTTGGCACTTTATTTTCGCTCGAGCTCAAACCATCAAAGATACAAGGCTTGCCACCCGTTCATGGTGTCATTGTGCGTCGTGACTATGGTACGTACCTAAATCTGCTTGTGGGAAGTATCTATGTATGTGTAAGCTGATCTTGTTCCAAATCTGTGCAATGACTTTTTGTACATACCCAAACCCGTTATGGGTTTTTACATAAAATTCCAAAACACGCTTAGTTGGATACCTAACCAGCCATTCTTTTAATAAACAAATTATCTCCCATTAGAACATTATAGATCAGCTTAAATTGACAGACAGAACCAACTGGCTAAAATTCATTTATTGTTGATATTCGACTAGAAAAAGTACAAAGCAAAATATTTAAGATCGACGGTCATAAAATCCAGAATCCAACAAAAATAGGGAGAAAGATACACTTGCAATGATGATTGTTGATGATTAGATTACAATTGATCTTGTTCAAGAGTTCACTAACATGAATTTGTAGTTTTGTGACAAAGTAAAGTTAGTTTAATAAATGATTTAAAAATATTCTGGTTTCGAATTTACCCATCAGGCTAATCTTAAAACCATCTCAAATCCTAGTAGAGTAAGAAAATTCATACTTATTGATTAAACTAGCTATTAGATGTCCAGAAAATAAGAGCAATCTTGTAATTAATACATATTAGGTCTAAATATCGGATTCCATTATAAGAATTTAGGCAATTGACCTTAAAGCTGTCCCATTTCCCCAAAAAAATTGGGCATAGGGCGTGTTTGGGCGGAGTGTCCGTTGCACCCCACTACTTTATTTATCTTTAAAATAATCATGATATGTTCGATCAAGTATAATCATAATATGCACAATTTTGCCACTTCGGCCATAAATAATGTGATTAAAATTTTTTCCAATAGTAATCGACATAATTTGTTAATTTGGATATAGCACAATATAAGGGAGACTAAACAAGTTACATTGGCTATTGAAAAAACTTTAGTTCTTTTTTTGTTGTCGAAAACTTTAGTTGATTTCTTATACGTTTATAGTCATCTAAATGCCAACATAAATGAGATAATTTTTATTAATTATTGGGATAATGACATGGATGATCCATGAACTTTTCTTCAATGTTTAGTGTGATGGCTAAATATTTTTTTTTGTTTAATTTAGTTCTTGAACTTTCGAAAATTCACTCAATGTAATTATTTCATTAACAAATTCAAAGATCATTAGCTGGCATGACCATAATTTCTATTAACTTGATGTTATTAGATTTGCTATACCGGCGTCCATGTGGTGCACATGCTCTCTCTCTCTCTCGTTATCTTAGCCCAAAAGGAAAGGAAAAAAATTTCAAGAAAGGAAAAAATAATCATCCATTTGGGAATATAACATGGTAGTCCACATCATACATTGGCTCGATAAAAATACTTGACGTGGCCTTTATTGAAAGGAGGAAACCAAACACTAATGTTCATGGATTAAAAGTGCCATAACTTTTTGAATGAGTCCTTGAATGTTCATGGATCAAATTGAATAAAAAAAATTTAAGGACCATATTGAATATTAAAGAAATGTTAAAGGACCACTTATGTCAACTTCCCTTAAATACTGAATAAGAGCCATGCAGATTGTGTGTAATACATATTTTTCGAGTTATCAATTAATTCATAAAACTTAAATGTTAATAGTGAATCATTAGGTGCAGGTTATTTATACAGAATTTATGCGTATTTGCACATACCAGTACGCAAAGGAGGATATACAAAGTATATCGGAACTTTGAGAATGAGATTGTCCCAATATCAAAAAAAATTAAAAGATCAAGAGTGAGAAAGTACAAATAAGGGAATTGCAAGGTATGGAATTCAAGAATTAATAGTTGTTAACATAAAATTGTTCTTGTTTAAGAAAAATTCATTGATCTACATGTTTGTGAACATCAATGTACGATAAGGGTAAGTTTCTGATAGCATTTTCGGAAGAAAGAAGGAAGAGATCCCTTAAAAATTGTAGAGGATCTCTTCGCGTCCTATTGTAGGAATTTTAATAATAAATTAAATATCTATATGACAGGAACATTCAAGTAAGCAAGATATAATATGACAGAAATGATAAAGTTTTTGCACGTGTCCTAATTTCTAGGTTCGGAAACTAAGCGAATTTTTTATATAGCCTAGCAAATTATTTTATGACTAAGTTGGCGAAGGCAATAATAATATCATGTTTGAAGCAAATGAGAGTAATGAACCAAAATGAGCAAATGAAAGTTTAGGGCTTGACTTTTAAACTAGTAGCATACTCGCATGCTACGTGGGCATGATTTTTTTTTTTTTATCTGTGTAAAATTGAAGTATGTTTTATTTATCATAAATGATTCATTGAATATTATTCTATTTCATATGAATCTTCCTCTTTTGAAGAGAATATATGCGAAATTTTTAAATTCATGTTATATAATGATGTAAAATATAGGGGAATTGGTAACAATTAGAAAATTCTTAATTATCATTGTGATATGACATAGGGGAAATATATGTACTTAAGAAATATTATAGAGTATGCTTTATAGAAAGTATTAAATAAAATGTTAATTTTTTTTCAATAATTTCTCATTAGAATTTTCAACAATTGCTCATTTGCAATATTGCGACTCGTTAGAGCTAATTTCATTAAGACTAATGTTTTTCTTTTGTTGACCAAAAGTCATGGTATTGAATGAGTCAAACACGAATCCTAATTTGAAGCAAAATAAGTGTAAAGTGCAAGAAAGCACTCTTTGCAAGAAAGATGATTAATTCCTTACAAAGAGAGTTCCACGCGTCACTTTAGAGGCATATCCATTAGGAAGAACTTCTTATTATATATTTGCATAGGTGTTCCGGCAGTCCTAATTAATTTTCTCGCGGTGCAAGGAGACTTGTTTTGTTGTTCGTCACTGTGTTTATGTCATCACAGATCAACACTGGGGTTGTTATAACTTGGATTTATATGATTACATGCACTGCACTTACAATATAGAACAAACTATGTACATGCGTGTAGTTACATGGCTATATGAAAAGATGGTGGTAAGTGGGTTGTTATGGGTGTCATGCAAGGTTAATTTGAGAAATACAAAAGTGAGAGGATTGCCTCGTTCCTATAATACAAAATAGTCTCGCAGGTCGTGGATACATGTGTATAAATGAATGAGTAATGCTACATGTATAAAAGTTTCATTCAGAAAACCTCACTAAATCATACTGCATTTGTCATGTCATTAATTATGTGTGGATTAAGTTAGAATGATGCAATGAAAATTACAACGTAGAAAAAGCCTTGAATTGAGCAAGATCAAGGCTATCCTATTCTATTATTTTTTCTTCGTTGAGGAGGATAATCCATATGGCCTTCCATCGCATATTATTTGATATTCTTTACTGGCACCTGTAAATATTTTACATTTGGGGACAAAACTTCTTCTTTTGAATGAGCTTCTTCCTTCTGTAATTTGTAATTTATAAGTTGTGCTTTTTTCAATCTTAGAAAGAGATTCTGGTAACATATTTTACTTATGCGGATGTGGTCCCCAATTTGAAACTTCTGATCCCAGGTTTACTCGATAAGATACTAAACAAAAACATGGAGCTACTTAAAATGACTGACTCTAAAGGCGGTAATGTACTCCATTTAGCAGCCTTCCAGAATGACTTCCAAGTATTCCGACTCTTGCAATCAGAAATTCCATATTTTGCCCGACAACGGGACAGTAATGGGGATTTACCCATTCATATCGCGAGCAAGATGGGTCATGTTAAACTAATCAAGAAGCTACATCCGGAGTCAAATTTGCTAAACAAGCAAGAGCAAACCATTCTTCATGTTGCAGCAAAATATGGGAGAGCTTCAGCAGTGGAATATATACTCAGACATCCAGAATGGATGTGGATAAATGATAAAGATGGTGATGGAAATACAGCTTTCCATTTGGCCGCGATAAATTCACAACCCGCTGCTTTGATTATGCTCATGCGGGATAAAAGAATTGACTCCTCCATTCTCAACCAAGAACACTTTACTGCTTTTGACATTGCTCTCAATTGCATCGAAAAGGAGCAAACGTTACGGAAGGTAGGTACCATGACCAATCACTATTTTATTTATCAGCTTACTAGAAATATCATAAACTAGTATATTACTTAAGTGTAGATATTGTACTCAAATCATTATGTCTGGCAGTCGACGGGACTATTAAAGTATTAATCAATTTTCTAGAATAACGGAGACTCCTCTAGAATTAATATTGTAGAAATCTCTAATTTAGCCGTGATAGGAGGTACTTAAATTTTGCGCATGAAAATGTCCGCGGTTAGAAACAAGTGAACATCTCTGACAAGTGCTGAGATAAATGGTTATACGTCTCGATTAATTGAGCCTATAAATAAGATCGGGGGTTGTCAATGTTGCAATCTTTTTTTTTCACTTAAAAAGCCAAGGGTCAATGTGGCAAATTTGACCACTCTTAACATCACGGCATAGTCTCGTTACATCATCAGCAAGTCAACCTATGACAAAGGTGAGCTACATACACTTCATTCCTGCCTCTTTTCTCATTTGCAATGAAGTTGTAACTCTTGTGTTAATTATTAAAAAAGAACAGACACGGCAACTTTAGAAGTAAAAGTTTCCCTTTGAATGAGTACTCTAGAGTTTGCTCCTGTTATCGATTCGCTAATAATTTGTTCTTGCTTTCCAATTCATATGTTTCTGATCTCAGATTTTTGCATTCACACTGTTGCGAGGCGCGTCATCAATAAGTTCAGCAGATCGAATCATACTAAATCCGGAAGCTCGAGATAAAACATTTCCAATTTTTATAACATTTCCAACTTTTAGCGAGAACGAAAAGTTGCCTAAAGTGGACCAATTGAGGGACGATATCAATACCCGTCTAGTGGTGGCAACGCTTGTCACCACTGTGACTTTCGCAGCTGGTTTCGCAGTTCCTGGAGGATTTAATGGCTCAGACACGGCCTCCAAACATTACCGGGGCATGGCTACGATGCTGGACAAGAGAATGTTCCAGGCATTTGCCGTTTGCAACACCATTGCGATGTTTTGCTCAATGACCTCAGTCGTCGGCCTCGCGTTGGCACACCGGATCGATGCCCACTTAGCGAATATTGCATGCTGGCGTGCAACAGTGATGCTGTCAATTGCACTCCCGACAATGTCCGCCGCTTTCTTAACTGGTGTCATATTGACAGTTGGCAAACTCCCCTGGCTTGCTACCACGATATTAATTTTGGGATACGTTTTCCTCCTCATCATCACAGGTGCTTCATTATCAGTGTTTTTTCCTCCATTTATGCAGTACTTTCCCTTCTTTTGGAGCCACCTTCGTCCTATCCGTCCTCTGCTATCCTGGTTTATTCTCTTTTTAATTTATTTTCTTGGAGTTGAGACGTGCATTTCGGATGACTCCAAAGAGGACAAAACGGCGAGCAAGACCTCTGCTAGTCCGCCTCTGGACGGTGGCGGTAAAGATTGATTTGCAAGAATAAATATGTATCATATATATTTGCCCTGGTGGATTTGGCTCATTCTGTGGTTGCTTTCCTATTGCATTACATTAATGGTGACTGTTAAAGTATTTAAGTTCAACCATCTCTTCCTTTAATAGCTTATATTATTAGAATAGTTGGATATAATTCAACAATATTTCACATATTTCACATGATATCAAAGCTTGATATTCTCAGTTCAAACCTTCCTAGACCTCCTACAATATATATTATCATATTTTCGACTTGGGGCACAGTCTAACTAAATTATGCTTTAGGCTAAATAGTTTAAGCTTTTAAAATAACTGTGTTGCAACCTAAAGAACATCACAATGATACATCATGCTATCTCAGTTGAATGGATGAGTGGGCCATTTTATCTATTTCACCGCTTGGAAATTAAATCTTCAATTTTGAACACGTAGAAGCTCACCTCTTATGAAATTGCTTGTCTAGTCCAGCCTATCGCGACCTATTTTTTCCGTCCCATGGGAGAAATAAATATCTAAATAGGTTTAAGGGTATTGTCCAAAGGTGGGTCCATGACCCTTAATTAGACATGGGCTCTCCCAAGCCCATACCCCACGTGACATTGGGTGGTCATGAAAATCTTCAAATAAGTAGTCGCCACTAGCCTATTGGGGTTGGCTAGAAACCAAGCGGGGCATGAGAGTGTGCCTCATTTCCTACGCAACCAGAGATTCTAAGGTCAGGGACTTGATTACACTAATTAACCAATTAATGCCCTTTCGGTACCTAATCTTTGTTCATTTCAAAAAGACTTTTGTTAGGCAGTTTGGATTGATTTTAGACTTAACCACTAACATATAAAGTGATCGTGCGGGTGCGCAATCATCAAAATAATAATCAACAATTAAAGAAAACATTAAACAAATTACAAGGGAAAATAAACACCTAGCATTAAGAGATAAATAAATGGCAATCCTAATTAAACTAAGGGGGAAACCATAACTATCGCACCATAAGCGTGCTATCAAGGGCAATTATAATTAAAACCCTAAAGTGAAGCCGTAAAGACTTGTTCAATTTTAAGCACAATTATAAGCCGATGATTTTCCGACACTTTTTAAGAGAAAATTGTCCAAGAATTACTTTAGAGCTTTTTAGGGAACTCTAAAACAAATTTGGAATTTTTGGGATTTTTGAAAAAAATTTCTTTTTTTTTGGAATTTTTAATATTTTAATATTTTCGATTTTTTAAAAAATATATTTTTTAATTTTTTTTTCAAAATTTTTATAAATTTTCAAGATTCTGAATTTCCCATGAAATTTGTGAAATTTCGAATTTTTTTATGATTTTTAATATTTTTAATATTTTTATGATTTTTTGAATTTTTTATTTTTTATAAAAAAAATATAATTCGGACCGGGTCAGGAAACCCGGCCCTGCTAACCTGATTCGGACCCTGTTTGTCCGGGCTGGACTAAAGGACCCGGGTCGTCCCTAAGCCCGCTAAAAAAACAAAGGCCCCGAAAATTCCTCTAAAGAACAAAAAAAAGCCCAACTTCAATTTTTAATACTAGCCTAGCTGAAAGCCCATTGCCCCTTTCTATTTCCAGCCCAGTCGTCCCCGGCCCGCGAAACAAAAACAAGCCCGAAGCGAAGCCCATTCTTCATTTTTTATGTTTTTTAGCCTTTTCTGTTTTTACTTTTTATTCTTTCTTTTTTTTACATTTCTCTTTTTCCTTATTTTTTTTTTTCTTCTTGGTCTTCTTCCTGCTGCAGCCCGCTCGTCCGACGCTCCTGCAGCTCCATTCCGCCGAACCGACGCCGGCGCCACCGCGAGTCCTCACCGGGCCTTGGGGGGTCGCCATGCCATCGCCTGGCGTCGGTCGTTCCGTCCGACCGACGCCGAGCGACGCCGACCACCGGTCGGCCGGCATCCCGAGAGTCGCCGAATGGGACTCCGGCGAGCTACGAACGCCCAAACTGACACACACAGCACAGATAAACCCGCTGACCAGCCCGAAAAACGTCGAAAGCAGTACATGGTAACAGTATAACTCCTAAAAACGCGGAAAAAAAACAAAAGCCGAGCTCCGGTGGAGAGTTGAGTTCGGTTTTTCAGTGGGGCATTTCACCGAACACCTAAAGGACACTACCGAGGGGGCTACGGATTCAAACGAAACTAGTCGGAGTGCACAATAACGTCGATGAGGGATCACCGAGGCCGAAGCTCGCGTGAACTGGTCAGCCGCGAGCCCCGGCCCGGCGTTTTCCAGGAATGGGTCGCTTGAAGTTTCGGAAACTTACCCCGTTCGGGGAGGAGCCACAGCGAACGGTTGCGAGTGGAAGGTCCTCCGGCGAAGGTCGGTCACTCTCCCGAGTTCGCCTTGTCTCTCGCGCTCCTGTCGCCGGGTTCGCCTCCTCTCTCTCTCGAGCTCCCCCTCCGATTTTTCTCTCGGGTTTCTCTCTGGTTTTTTTTTTTCCTCCCTTTCGGTCTCGGGTCTCTCTTTTTTATATTTCTCTCCCCCTCTCAGTTTTTTATTCTGTCCGCCCTCTCGAGCTCATTTTTTTTTAGTTGTTCTGCCCGTTCCTTCGGTCTCGAGCTCTCTCTTTTCTCTCCCGAGCTCCGCCCTCTTGGCTCTCTCCCTCTCCGGTTTTTCCTTTCTTTTTTCTGGTCTCCCCCTCGTGACCCTTTTTCTTTTCTCTCTTTCTGCTGCCTTTTTCTGCCTTTTTCAGCTCTTGACATCTGCTGCTCTGACTTGCTGCCCTTTTCAGCTCGACTGCTGCAACCTGCAGGTCGCTCTTCCCATGTGCGGGGGAAGAAGAAAGATGGATGGGCCGGGCCGGGGAAGGAAAGAAGGAAACGTGGGCTGAGCCCAAGCGGGGGGAAAAAAACAGAAGGGAAGGGGGCCGGGCGGGCCCAGCCCCGGCCCGGACTCCTTTTCCTTTTTCCTCTCTTTTTTTTGTTGAAATTCGATTTTTTTTAAAAAAATAATTTTTTTAATCAATTTAGTGATGCAAATGCTTCTAATGCCTATATGCAATGCAATTTTAGTGAAATTTTTTTTATTAAGAAATTAAAAATTAATCCCTAATTTTTCGATACAATTAGTAAATAATTAAACGAGTCGCCAAAATTTAGGTGTCAACACAGCCAAGGACGATTTATCTTGGACTAATCCAATTTGTAGTGCACTTGAGTCATGACATCCTAGGCGCTACTCACATGTGTCTGTTGTTGCCACATCCCAGAGGCTAATGGCTCAGCTAATGTATATTAGGGCTTAACCTTTGCTCTCCCAAGCCCACCAATGCGCAACCTATGATTTGAATTTTTAATCTATAATTTAATTTCATTTAAAAAGGAGCCGTTGCTACTCATTTTGGATTGTGTTGATTAAAAATCCAAATAAAATATTGAGAGAAATATTTCTCTTATGCAACCAGAAAGACTAAGATTGAAGGCTTGATTATACTAATTAATCACTAATACCCTATTGATACCTAATATTGTTTAAACTCATGAGTTTTTTTTTTTTTTTGGATTCTTTTTCAGAATTTTCCATGCACTTGTGGAGAAAACATATTGAAAAACTATTTTTTGACTTCTTCTGATTTTTTTGGAAATTATGAACTATTTTTTGGATTTTCTAATTTTTCTGGAAAATATAAATTTCATTTTTTTGTTTTCTAATTTTTGGAATAACAATATTTTTTTGGATTTTATATTAAAATAATAATATATTATTATATTATATAAAGACAGACGGGTCCGGGTCGGGTTCCCGCGTCTGACCCGGACGAGGCTAGCTTGGGCGTGCGGCCCAGGTCTCCGACTGAGCTGGGCTTCGGCGAATAAGCCCAATATGGTCACCTGCAAAAAATGCTATTAATAAAACCACGCCCAGCCCACTAGTCCCGCTGAGCTCAGATCAACGCCCAAGCCCACTTCTCTCTCTCTCTCTCTCTCTCTCTCTCTCTCTCTCTCTCTCTCTCGAACCGATCTCTTCTGTGTCCTTTTCGCCGCCCCCTGCACATGCCAGACCAAGAAAGCAGCTTTTGTTCAATATCCCATTGACCGCCTAGACATACCGTTGTCTGCTTTCACCCTTTCTTTCATTCTTTATTCTCTATTTTTTTTATTTCTTTTATTTCCTTTTACTCCTCTCACCCTACGTCCCTCAGTTCTCTACTTCCTTGGCCCGCTTGCGTCCTCACCGAAGCCATGGTGAAGACCGCCCTCCTCGATACCTCGTCGGAACAAGCTATCCTCCGACCTACGACGCCCACAGTCAATACAACGGGCAAACGCCACTACCGAACCTAAACCAACATCGTCGACGATGGACGAAGAAGGAACCCAAAAGACACGCAGATTTGGGTGAGGCATTTCATCGATCACCTAGTGAGCTTCGTTTGAGGGAGGCCCCGGCAAGAAAACTTGGATCGAAATCAATCAGCAAATAACGGACCGGCATGACTTGATTTCAGGATGGGAACGACTCATTTACGCTCAGTATAAACAAAAGGACAGCAAGTCTCAGGCATAACGAAAATGATGAACGCACGTCTAGCTCAAGCATTTGCCGAACATTTAACATACACAAATTGAGGGGCAAAACACGGGGATGACCAGACTCGGATTCGAGCTGGGTTTTTAAACAAATGATACATAGAACTCAGAGACTCTTGCCTACCTACAAATGAGGTTGGAACTTGCATGAACCGGACAACGGTGGCCCAGTCCGGCGAGCTCGAAACGGGAGCGCAGATAATGCAGAACAATGGCGGTCGGCAAAGGGTCCCCTACACGGCTCGCGGCGTCGGACGGCAGACGACTTCGAAGATCGAGCTGCGTCCATCCGCCTCGCACACTTCCGAGCCGAGATCCTCGGGGAGCCGATCTCTACTTCAAGCCCCTCTCTCTCAGATCTCATTTTCTCAAGGACTCTCTTCTCGTTTCTCTTTCTTAATTTGCCATCTCCTCCCTCACAGATCTGACTCCCTCGCGGCGCTCTCTCTCAGATCTGGATTTTTTTTCAGAACCTCCCTCACAGATCTGTCTCCCTCGCTGCAGCCTTCTATTTATAAGTGGGGAGAGTCCGGTCGCCGAAGGGTTCGGTCGCCGGTTCTTGTGACGCCAACCGACCTCCTTCTGGGCCGAACCGGTATCCCATCCCATCTTCTCCGCGGAGGCCATCTCAGTATTGAAGGAGTCCGCCTAGACGTCCCCTCCGCCCGCGTTTCGCGCCGGATCTCGCGCTGCTTCTCTGGGCAGCATTGATGGCGCTGCAAGACATCTCCTTCGTCGCCGATCTACTCTGCTCTACTGCCATAGGTCATCGTCCGTGTGTCATCAGCCTCCACGCGCGAGTTGCAGAAGCGGAGAAGGAAGGAGGAAGGGATTAGGAAGAAGAAGAAGGAAGCAGCAACAGAGGAGGGGGGCCAGGCCTTTCTCCAGCTCCTCAGCGCGTTGAATGCGCCTACCCTACTATCGCCTCCATCCCAGTCTCCCGCCGGTCTTCACGCTGCTCCATACGTTCACGAACGTTGTCGTCTTCTGCCCCTTTGTCTTACACGTGAAACGTGGCAAGGAGGAAGAAGAAGATGGCTTGGCCGGGCCGGAGGAAACAAAATGAAAGGGGCCGGACCTTTGTCTGCCTGGAGAAGAAGAAGAAGAAGGGGGCTGGGCTTGTGGGCCTGTCTCTTTTTAATAATAATAATAATAATAATAATAAACCTGAAAATAGGGTAAAAATGTGATAAAATAAAGATAGAAAATAAACTTAATATACGCAAATGATATTAGTACCGAGGTGATGTGAAAGTCTTTTTTGTTAGGGTCAAATTAGCCTAATTTTCTATGAAATTTAAGTCTTAATACTTAGTCAAAATTTAGGTGTCAACAAATATGTCGACATGAGTTCTAACTATACATGAATTGGTGGTATTGATTACGGTATGCCTGATGTGATATCGTGCAGGGTATAACAATGCCCAGGTGAGATTGCTTGCAATATGACTCGAGTGTGGTTGATTAATGCATTACTTAGAGTGCAGTGTGTATTGATTGTGATATGCATGTGTGCTTATCATGTAGGGTGTGGGTCGCTTGCGAGTCGGTTAGTGTTGTTCATGGAAGTGTTGAGTGGATTATGTATCTAATTTGGCAATGAATGTTATTTGCCGTTGATCTGGTTGAGGAGATTCTTGCATGATAGGTACCTCAAGGCGAGTTGATGTCCTAACTGGGGTTTAGAGCGAAAACTCATTGAGATTATATCTCATCGGTTATTATTTAATTATTTCAGGTCCCTAGAATGGCGCCCCCTCTTCTAGTGTGGTTTGGGGCTCCCAAAGACTAGGAGACCAATATTACGACCCATCGGTTTCCTGGTCGAGTGCATTTGTATGAAAAGCATGTCTCCACCATCTGGGTTGATGTAGGATCGGGGATGTGGGTCCCCCATCATTTTATGGCTTGTACATGATTTCACCTAAATATAATAAATAAATATTTTTAGATTATTCAAATTTATATATTATATAGTGCTTCTTCAGCTACATTGATAACATATCCCAAGTAACGCAACTTGAAACTAATCTTGCTGTCTCTTTTACTCTACGCACGTAATTTTTTGTCGATTCGCATTTTCATTTTGGACATGCATTAGAATCACAAACAAAAATACAGAAGGCCCTTATGTATACTAAATCCCCACATAAAATCTTATTACTTCAAAATAAATAAAATTTAAATGTTAATAGTGAATCGTTAGGTGCAGATCATATCTATAGAATTTGTGCTAATTGCACGTATCAGTACGCAAATAACAACCTTATATGTGTATTTGATTTTTGAGAGTCACATATCATACAGAATTTAAAAGATCAAGATTGCAAAAGTACAAAGATTCATGAACTAAGTAGACATTGAAATTCAACATAAAATTATATATCTGTTCAGGAAAAATTCATCCATCTATGCATTTGTCCACATCAATGTGGTGCCTAAAAATTCAAGCAAAGCTTTTATGCCTTTTATATTATTTTATGATTTTATTTTTCCTCGATATAATTTGAATGTGCAGACTTTTAAATCTGTGTGTATTGGGAGTGTCACATATTCTGAGTTGGGTCAATCGGATCCCACTCAACTCTAAAATAAATTTTACTTAGTTTTTGCACAGAAATTTTGGCAAATATGCAATTTCTTAATTGAGCATAATAGGTATCGACCTTTGCAAAGAAGATCACATTTGCTTTATAACTGCCAGAATTTGACGAACATTATAGGAAAAGACCAATCTCCTTTTCTTGATCTTGCCCTAGCTATTTAAATGTCATTTACATTTTTTCCTACACAATATATTTTCGGACTCCATAGATACTTCATAACATGAAAATGCCACATAATTTTTCCATGTCATTCAGTAAGATTTTTATAGTAAAATCTTAGTACATGTCAATGTCACATTGCTTTGGATGAAAATGGTCTGAAATTTACCTATCTCTCCAGAATACATAAACAATATCTATTTCAAAATTTATCTAAAATCTCAAAGGTTGTGTTCCATCACGCTAGAGAAAGAAAGTCACGATGCTTTGAGATTCACAACTCGAAGACCATAATTTTTTGAACAGAAAATGGGTGCATTTGATTTATTCTATCAAAATTATTACCACTATTTTCACCATTGCAATCTAGTCCCACATTAGCGACTATGACTATTAATATTGATTAAGGTTGCATTGAAGATGCCTTTATCCCAAAATGGATTAAAATACATCAAAACCAACCAAGCCCCAACCAGTGTAAAATGTCTATGAGGATGTTGTCCCTAATTTGGTGCTTCTGATTCTAGATTTAGTCGCCAATATACTCAAATGGAACATGAAGCTTTTTGCAATGACCGACTCCGGAGGTGGTAATGTCTTCCATTTAGCAGCTTTCTTGAATTGGGGCCCGGTATTCAAACTCTTACAACCGAAAACCAAATATTTGGCTCGAGAATGGGATAGCAATGGGGATCTTCCCATTCATATTGCAAGCAAGAGGGGTCATGTTGAACTAATCAAGAAGCTACATCCGGTGTCACAGTGGGTAAATGGGCAAGGACAAACCGTTCTTCACGTGGCAGCAAAATACGGGAGAGAAGAAGTAGTGAGATATATGCTCGGACATCTGGAGACGGGGGAGATGATAAATGAAAGAGATCATGATGGAAATACACATTCTCACTTGGCAGCAAAGTATTTACAACCTGCCGCTTTGATTCATCTTGTGCTGGATGAAAGAATGAACCCCTCCCTTCTCAACCACGAAGGCTTGGCTGCTGTCGACATTGTTCAAGATCGCTCACGAGCGAAGTGATGGAATTGTGGAGTTTGATGGAGGAAAAATATTATTGTGAGTAAGCACTTCCCAGTAGGTCACCCATCCTAAGATATTAAAGGAAATAGAGTTTATATTACTACTAACAGCATACATGTAATTTCCTTTAATATGTATGCCCTAGACTCCTGTTATAAATAGGGCAATTTCTTTTATAGTTATAACGCTGAAGCTTTGTAACCCTGAGCTTGTAACACTGATACTGATAGTGAAGAGATTGCCTAGTGCGGCACCGTGGTTTTTCCTTTCTTGATTTTGGAAGGGTTTTCCACATAAAAAATTCCTGTTTGCCCTCTTTTTCTTCCCTACTTTTATTTTTCGCATATTCGCGTTCCCCAACAACTGGTATAAAAGCTTGGTTTTGGTGAAATAGTGGGAGTGAATATGGACGAAGGAAAGGTGAAGATTGATCGATTTGATGGCAAGGATTTTGGTTTCTGGAAAATACAGATCAAGGATATACTGTATCAGAAGAATTTGCATCAACCTCTTTCTGGAGATAAACCAGAATCTATGAAGCAAGCAGAGTGGGAATTGTTAGATCGACAAGCTCTAGGTTTGATTCATCTTACATTGGTGCAGAACGTTGCTTTCAACATTGCCAATGAGGCGACAACGGTGGATTTGATGGCGGCGTTGTCTGACATGTACGAGAAGCTTTCTGCATCAAACAAGGTATATTTGATGCGTCGTCTTTTCAATCTGAAGATGGACAAGGGTGCTTTTGTGATAGATCACATCAACGAATTCAACGTGATCACAACTCAGTTGAGTTCGGTGGATATCAAATTTGATGACGAGGTAAAGGCTTTAATCTTATTATAAGTTGGAGTGCAATTGTGACTGCAGTAAGTAGTTCGTTTGGTAAGAAAAAGTTGAAGCTTCAAATAATCCGAGATTTGATTCTTAGCGAGTTCACAAAAGAGAATTGGGTGAATTTTCGGGTACTGCCTTAAATATTGAAGGCAGAGGGAGAAGCAATCAACGGGGACGAAACCAGTACCATGGTAGATCAAAGTCCAGAGGGAGAAGCAAATCAAGACCTCGTGGTGAAATTATTTGCTGAAATTGCGAAAAGAATGGACATCTAAAACGAGATTGTAGAGCTCCAAAGAAGAAAATTCAATATCGAAATCGAAATCAAGAGGAAGAAAATGTAACTTTTGAAGAGACTCAAAATAGTGATACCTTAATTTTGAGCATTGATAGTCCAATTGAGTCGTGGATTCTTGACTCAGGTGCGTCATTTCACTCTACTTCATGCAAAGAATAAATGCACAATTTTGTTGTTGGAAAATTTGGAAAGGTTTATCTTACAGATGATGAACCTTTGGATATTATGGGAAATGGTAATATTTATATAAAATCTACTAACGGATATCAATGGAAGTTGCATGATGTCAGATATGTTTCAGGACTTAAGAGAAATCTAATCTCTATAAGTCAACTAGACAGCACAGGTTATATGACTATTTTTGGGGATGACTCTTGGAAAATTGTTAAAGGTGCTCTAGTTGTAGTACGTGAAACAAAGTCAGGAACGTTCTACGTGACTGAAATCAATAGAGAAACTGCAGCAATTGCTGAATCAAAAATTGATTCTAAATTATGGCACTGTAGGCTTGGACATATGAGCGAAAAAGGAATGAAGATATTAGCATCTAAGGGAAAATTGCCTGATTTGAAGTCCATAGATATTGGTCTATGTGAAAATTGTGTTATGGGTAAGCATAAACGTGTTAGTTTTTCGAAGATTGGAAAAGAACCAAAGAAAGAAAAATTAGAGTTGGTGCATACAGATGTATGGGGCCCAACTCCTGTGCAATCCCTTGGAGGCTCATGCTATTATGTCACGTTTATTGATGACTCCACTAGAAAGGTATGGATTTATTTTCTAAAAAATAAATCTGACGTGTTTACTATTTTCAAAAGATGGAAAGCTGAAGTGGAGAACGAGACTGGCCTGAAAATTAAATGTGTAAGGTCTGATAATGGCGGTGAATATGATAGCAAGGAATTCAAGCAATTTTATGCAGAGAACGGAATCAAAATGACAAGAACTGTTCCCAATAGACTGCAGCAAAACGGAGTTGCTGAGAGGATGAACAGAACTCTGAATGAGCGTGCAAAAAGTATGAGGTTGCATGCAGGATTACCTAAGATGTTTTGGGCAGATGCAATTAATACGGCAACATATTTAATTAATAGAGGACTTTCGGTTCCACTTGATTTTAAGTTACCAAAAGAAGAATTGAGTGGAAAGAAGGTAAGTCTCTCGCATCTAAAAGTCTTTGGTTGTGTTTCATATGTCCACGTAGATTCTGAAAATAGAGATAAACTTGATGCAAAAGCTAAAAAATGTTTTTTCATCGGATATGGTTCTGATTATTTTGGCTATTGGTTTTGGGATGAACAAAATAGAAAAATAATAAGAACTGCTGATGTTACGTTCAATGAGAACATATTGTACAAGGATAAATCCATGGTAGAATCTAGTGTGAAGGAAAATTTGGTGGAGAATACAGAGATTGAATTGGAAGAGAATTCTAAAAGTGTTCTGGTTGAAATTCCTAAAACTGTTGTTGAACAAGAATCACGTACACCTGATCCCACTTTGAGAAGATCTAGTAGAATACATAAACCTGTACAGAGATATTCTCCGTCATTGCATTATTTGCTTTTGACTAACGCTGGCGAATCAGAAAATTTTTCGGAAGCAGTGCAGGTTGAAGATTTTGTTAAGTGGGAGTTAGCAATGCAAGATGAGTTGGATTCACTTGAGAAAAACAAAACTTGGGTGTTAACTTAGTTACCAGATAGGAAGAAGGCATTGCAGAACAAGTGGGTGTATCGGGTCAAAGAAGAACTCAATGGCAGCAAGAAGTACAAAGCAAGGTTGGTAGTAAAAGGGTTTCAGCAAAAAGAATGAATTGATTATACAGAGATTTTTTTTCCAGTTGTGAAATTGACTACTGTCAGATCAGTATTGAGTATTGTTGCTGCAGAGAATTTACATCTAGAGCAGCTAGATGTTAAGACTGCATTCCTCCATGGTAATTTGGAGGAGGATATTTATATGGTACAACTGGAAGGTTTTTTCAAGATCCTGGAAAAGAAAATTATGTCTGCAAATTGAAGAAAAGTCTGTATGGCTTGAAACAGGCTCCTCGACAGTGGTACAAAAAATTTGACACATTTATGTGTGGTAACGGATTCACTAGAAGTGACATGGATCACTGTTGTTATTTCAAAAAATTTGATGACTGCTATATTATTTTGTTGTTGTATGTGGATGATATGCTCATTGCATGATCTAGCATGAGAGAGATCAACATACTAAAGCAGCAATTGTCAAAAGAGTTTGAGATGAAGGACTTAGGCGTAGCGAATCAGATTCTTGGGATGAGGATCACGTGAAATAGATCTAAAGGAATTCTAAAGTTATCTCAAGAAAAGTACATTGAAAATGTGCTTGACAGATTCGGAGTTCAGAATGCAAAGCCCAGAAGTACTCTTTTAGGAAGTCACTTCAAGCTCTCAAAGGAGCAGTCACCAAAGACGAATGAAGAGTGGGAGTACATGGCTAAAGTGCCTTATGCATCAGCTGTTGGTAGTTTAATGTACGCAATAGTGTGTACTAGACTAGACATAACTCATGTAGTGGGAGTTGTGAGCAGATACATGGCAAATACAGGAATAAAACATTGGGAAGCTATAAAGTGATTATTAAGATACTTGAAAGACACTTCAGGTATGTCATTATGTTTTATGAAAAATAGTGCAACTTTACAAGGCTTTGTTGATGTAGATCTTGGTGGTGACTTGGATAATAGGAAGAGCGCCTCAGGTTATGTTTTTACTTTAGGTGGCACTGCAATCAGTTGGATGTCTAGACTTCAGACTTGCGTATCTCTCTCAACCATTGAAACAGAGTATGTGGCTATATCTAAAGCTGGTAAAGAGATGATTTTGTTGAAAAATTTTCTGAAGGAGATAGACAAGGAGAAAGATAACAATGTTCTTTTTAGTGATAGTCAAAGTGCTATTTGTCTTGCAAAGAATCCGGTATTTCACTCAAGGACAAAACACATTGAGTTAAAATATCATCAAATTCGTCAGTTGATAGATGACGGGACATTATCATTAAAGAGGATTCTTGGTGCAGAAAATACAGCAGATATGTTAACAAAGTTTGTCACCACTGAGAAACTGAGGCTATGCATTGCCTCAGTTGGCCTCCATGGTAAGTGATGAGGGAGGTCGCCGCACTAGGACAATTTGGGTTGAAAAGATGAAGATTATAAAAGATTATTGTTATTTTTTGAAGATCAGCCTCCAAGTGGGAGATTGATGGAATTGTGGAGTCTAATGAAGGAAAAATATTATTGTGGGTAGGCACTTCCTAGTAGGTCACCTATCCTGAGATATTAAAGGAAATAGAGTTTATATTACTACTAATAGCATACTTGTAATTTCCTTTAATATGTATGCCCTAGACTTCTGTTATAAATAAGGCAATTTCTTTTATAGTTGTAACGCTGAAGCTTTGTAATCCTGATCTTGTAACATTGATACTGATAGTGAAGAGATTGTCTAGTGCGGCACCATGGTTTTTCCCTTCTTGATTTTGGAAGGCTTTTCAACGTCATTCCTACTTGCCCTCTTTTTCTTCCCTATTTTTATTTTTCGCATATTCGCGTTCCCCAACACGAAATTACGAAGAGTAGGTAACATGAACAATCACTATTTTATTCATGAACTTACAAGGAATTTATATAGACTAATACCTTAGTTAAGCGCAGATCTTATATTCAAATCATTATGTCCTGCAGTCAATAGGACTGTTATAGTATTAATAAATTTTCTAGAATAGCCGAGACTCCTCAAGGATTAATATTGCACAAGTCTCTAATTTTTACTTAATATGTGGTACTTAAATTTTGCCCATGAAACAAGTGAATATCTCTGACAAATGCTGAGATAAATAGTTATATGTCTCGATTAATCGAGCCTATGACTAATATCAGGGGTTGTCAAAGTTGCAATCTTTTTTTCTTAGAAAGCTGGGGGTCAAGGCGGCAAATTTGACCACTCTAAGTGTGGCATAAACTCATTACATTATTAGTAAGTCGACCTATGACGAAAGTGAAACATATACATTTCATTCGTGCATCTTTTCTCATTTGCAGCGAACTTGTTACTCTAGTGTTAATTCTTTAAAAAGTGTGGACACAGCATCTTTTGAAGTAAAATTTTTCCTTTAAATGAATACTTCAGAGTTCGTTCCTGTTATCGATTCAATAATAATTTGTTCTTTCTTTCCTTTTTCATATGTTTCCGATCTCAGGGCTTGGCATACATGCTGTTATCAAGCATGTCACGAAAGAGATCAGATCTAATCATACGTAAGCCGGAAGCTCGAGACAAAGTGTACACGAACGGAAGTTTGCCAAATCATCTCGTATTGGATGACGTTATCAATACCTTGTTATTGGTGGCAACGCTAGTGACCACTGTGACTTTCACAGCTGGTTTTGCAGTTCCCGGAGGATTGAACGGCTCAGACAGGGCATCCAAAGATGACCGAGGCATGGCTACGATGCTGGACAACAGAATGTTCCAGGCCTTCGTGATTTGCAACACCATTGCGATTTTTTTGCTCAATGACCTTGGTCGTTGTCTTCATGTTGGCATACTTGGCCGAAGTCCACTTATCAGTAGTTGGATGCAAGATTGCAGGAGTGCCACTAGCAATTTCACTCCTGGCAATGTCCACCGCTTTCTTAACTGGTGTCACCTTGACCGTTGGCAAACTCCCTTGGCTTGCCACCACGATATTAATTTTGGGATCCATTTTCGTCCTCATCATCACAGGTGCTTTACTATCGCCGGTGTTTTTGGCTTTAACAGACTTTCCCTTCCTTTCGGATCACCTTCGTCCTATCCGTCCACTGGTATCCAGGTTTATTCTCACTTACATTAACATTTTTAAAGTTGAGAAGTCGTTCATTTCGGATGACTCAGAAAAAGACCGAACGGGAAGGAAGACCTCTGCTGGTCCGCCTCTGGGTTGTGGCGGTAAAGATTGATTTGCAGAAATATATATATATATTTGCCTTGGTGGATTTGGCTCATTCGATAGTTGCTTTCCTATTGCAATACATTAATGACAGATTGCTAAAGTATTTAAATTCAACCATCTCTTCCTTCAATAGCTCATATTATTAGAATAGTCAGATGCAAGTTCACAACATTTCACATGGTATCAAAGCCAAAGGTTCTCAGTTTAAACCTTCTGACCTCCTGCATTTTATATTCTCATATTTTAGACTTGGAGCAAAGTCCAGCCTACTCACAAAGAGGAGTATTAAAGTATTTGAATTCAATTATTCTTTGTGCTAAATAGTTTAAGCTGAAAGATTTCTTAATATGAATAATCATTAAATTAAGAACGAATTCAATTCATACATGATTGTAAAACACCAATAATCCAAATATGTACAGCGGAATTAATTACATACCTGTTTGAGCCATGGCCTCACTTGACTGAAAACGGATCAACCTGATATGATCAGTGATCTGTCGGTATGCTGGTTCTTCCTCTCTATGACCTATTTCGGTTTAGCAGCTTTAATGGGATTAAGCGACTGATAGGTATAACCTACCCTTTTATAGGCTAGAGAGGGGACCTAGCAAACCCTAATCAACATCGTGTCAACTGGGCCCTTCCCATTACGGGCTTCAGTTAAACACAATTGCCTACACTTTGCTGCTCAACTAGGCCCGCAATTAATAGATGCCAAAACCCAACTCAATAAGATCACTTTAGGGTTTAAAATATATTGGAATATCCATTAACCCGATTATATAAAATAGAAAATTAATTAATTAATGTAAGCCCATTATCGGAAAATTTCCAACATAAGCTTCTAAAACAACTGTATTGCAATTAGAAGATCACAACGATACATGCATCATGCAACATGCTGTGTCAATTGAATGGATGAGTGGGTCATTTCATCCATTTTGCTGCTTGGAAATCAGATCTTTAGTTTTCAACATGTAGAAGCTTGCCTCTTATGAAATCACTTATCTAAACCGGCCAGGAACGATTTACCTTGGACCGGTCCAATTTGCAACACACTCTAAGTCACAACATCCTAGGCACTCACGCACATATGTCAAGTGTAGAGAAAATAATTCTCCTATTTACTCCTCATGAAAAGCATGGTTATGCCGTTCGATTTGGTCTTCATACTGCTAGAAGAAGAATCCTTTCACATCCCTTTAAGCCAGATTAAGAAGCCCGTCCGTCATTCGTGCATATGCCCAAATGGCTTGGTCTTCAAAACACTTGTTTATGAAAACTTGCGATACAAGTACGACAAGTACAAAACCGATCATTTATAAACTTCCTGTCAAGAAGTTCTTGATGCTCATCAGTTCCCCGTAAAATCACGTGGATAAGGAGACAGAAACAGTCTAGGAAAGTCAACAAAGAGATTTTTACCCTTTCCGATTTGAGCCACCATGGTCGACTAGAAAGTGTAAGTTTGAGATTTGGGACCCCCAATCGGGGCTATCTAGAAATATAATATTCGTGTTCCCTTTCCCGTTCACTCATAAAAATCAATCACCGAATACAAAATCTCGTATAACATAAAAAAGTACAAGACAATTTCTCACTTGCATGCTACCCTGGTGCCTGTCTCAGCCTCTCGTGTCTCTCTCTACTCTTCTTCATAATAATAAATCAGGCTTCCATTCTTTGATTTCCACACTCCATCTACACATTAATCCCATCTTCCTCGCTCACATAAAGTCATCAACATTCAATTTAATCCCTAAAAAGAGGTATTGACAATGATCGCATGATACATAAGCATATATACCCAATAGGCCTTTTAAATAGTCATGTGAGGTCAACCATATTTAATGACGTCTTTGTATATGGCTAGGTGCATTATGTGCAAGTAAAGCGTAATTCCATCATCACAATTTTGTTGATTCACTTCTGTGATTTGAGATTAATGTTACCATCGTCCTTAAAAATCCAAAACATGACGACCTCCTTAGTTAATTGACATATGACCAGGATCGACGAAATTGACGGCATTAAAGTTAACAATTTTGGGAAGATTAATATTTTTGATGGAGGATATCGACTTATCATGGGCAGAATCTTTCTGACATCTCACAATCAGCTCTAAAGCAAGCCTTTTCACCTTTTGCTTTTTCAAGAAGCAGACATCACAAGTTTTTAGAGATAACCAAGGCCCATTCATTCGAGGGAAAATGGTTAACGAAAATTATTTTCAAATTTTTTGATATTTAAATGACAGAAAATTGATTTATCTACCAGAAATATTTTACATGGATTGAAAACAATGATTTTCTATTAGGAAAAAAGGCTTTTCCTTATGATTAGAAGGAAATCATTTTCTCTTATTTTCTTGCTAATTTATATTTGTTAAATTAGCTTAAGTTAGACTATGTTAATGCATTTTAATTGATTTTGCTGTTTACCGAATACCGGGGGGGGGGGGGCACAAATAATTAAAAAAAAAAGAGATGGTTTATTTGATCATAAATTGAATTTTCCAAAAAAAAAAAACCTTTTCTGGCGACAATAAATTTTTGATAAAACAGGCGCATTCTATCCCCTTTCTGTTGATCTTTCTTTACCAGCTGTAAAGGCCAAAAATAATTGAGGGTCACTAGCCATAATGCACCTAAAGTAGCTTTATCGTACAATTTAGTGATAAGAAGTGACCCATCTTTATTTACTTCCCTCCAAATTCCAATCATTGTCGGCGAAATAGGGATACGCACTTCACGTCCTATACCCATCAGACTTCCCACTCCAGAGCATCAGCGTCACCACATCAGCATCGTCCTCCACTCCCAGACATCATACTTTTCTTCTCAAGTCCTGCCCTTCTTTATTCTTCAGGTTTTGGTTCTTCGATCTCTTGACTCATTGCTTCTGTTATTTAACGTTCTTCTTGCGTTACCGTATCCTGTTAGACCTGGGTTTTGGCAATGTCTTTCTTGTCTTAGGGATTGATCCCTTTTGAGGATCCTTGAACATTATAAATATGTTGCTTACAGAGCCATGCATGCACATTTGAGTATTCAAATTGCATGTTCGCAGTCACATGTTCTTTTTGCAATCACAATTAGCTCAATAAACACTCTTTTTATTAACTTTTAATTCTTTGGATAAGCTAATTTTGGTTTGCATTTAGTTACTACTAATTTTTGCTTAGAGAATTACTAAAGAAGTCTTAAACCTATTATAATTATGCCAATTTAGTCATCAAATTTTGTTTTTGCCAGTTGAATTCTAAATATTTTTTATTTGTGTCAATTCAATCCATGTAGTCAATTTTGGTTGACCGACACTAACATGGAGAATTTTTAATAATATTTTTCAATTTTTCAATTTTTAATAATTTTTTTCTTTTTTTTTCCCTTCCTTCTTCCTTTGGGAACTAGCCAAAGGTGAGGGCCAATGAGAGTGAGCCTCCTCGACCAAAGCAAGAAGGGAAGGAAAAAAAGAGAAAGAAAAGGAAAATAAAAAATAAAAATTTTGAAAAATATTAAAATATCATTAAAAATTGTCTATATCAATGCTGACCAACCAAAATTGACTAGATGAACTAATTGGTATAAATGAAAAAGGTTTATGACTCCATTGGGAAAAAAAAGCTTAGAATTAAATTAACACAATTATAATAGATTTATAACTTTTTTGATAATTTTCCATATTTTTGCCT
This sequence comes from Corymbia citriodora subsp. variegata, assembly GCA_014858505.1. Taxonomy (NCBI): domain Eukaryota; kingdom Viridiplantae; phylum Streptophyta; class Magnoliopsida; order Myrtales; family Myrtaceae; genus Corymbia; species Corymbia citriodora. The sequence continues at coordinate 47,246 of MU089630.1, read as the reverse complement.
TACCACAGCTTCTAGATTGCCCTGAAAAATATGGTTATCTAAATTTTGTTGGGAGCATAATTTAAATCTACAGCCCAACCAAAAGAGAAAACCTTACATGTTCAAAGTGAAGATTCTAAAAATCTGTAGAAGTGATCATTTGCAAGTTATCTGAAATAAAGTTGCTAATTTCATAAAAGTGCTACTAAGTTACCAACAAGTTATTTGAAAATCAGGTCATTTGTAATTTTTTTACCAATAATATTTTAATACTCTGCAATTTTTTTAGAAAGCTGTCGACATGAAAAAAAATTGTCTTTTAAAACGGAATAGTAAAATCACCCCTCTAAAGTATGATAGTTATTTTTTTTTAGTCTTTTCTAAAGTATGATGTTTACTCAATTGTCTTTTAACGGTTTGGGTCTAGATGGCCTCCTTACTGAACAAGAGGCTGTCTTGTAAATGGCGTAATTATATGAGTGTTTGGGTGTAATGTCATGATCATAATTACCATGACACTTTTTTTTTAACCAATATCACATGTTCTGGCTTAGTGCTAGCCTATAGACATTTGTTAGACCCAAAGATAAATTAAGAGGGGTGAATTGATTTCAAGAAAATAACAATTAATTTTGTAGAAACTACTCGAATAATAACCGTGCTTCTATTGCGAAGCACATAAGTATATAAACAGCAGAAATCAAAAAGTTTGGATAAAGAAAAATTGCAAACGAGATTTATAAAGGTTCGGTTTGAGTACACCTACTTCTCTTTCTAGCTCTAGCATATCAAGTTCCACATCAATTAGGAGAAATCTTTATGAGTAATTCACAAGTCAACACACAAGCCCAAATGGTTACTATTTGTATGATCCGGTTCAGATCGTTACACAATCACTCGTGCAAACACGGCCATGGGCAGCGCCATGATGGGGAGGAGGGGTGGCAGAGCACTAGTTGATTTAGAGTGAGGGTCTTTTGTGGGTGAATCTAGATAAGTAAGACGGCAATCTTAAAATTTAATTCCACAAGCAGAAGGACCAAAACATTAACGGATGCTGATGAAGTGTATTCGCACAAGTGAGTACGCAGCTTATACTATTTAAAAGTTAAAGGATGCAAAGTGACATGAGCTGATTAACCTATCTGAAAAGTATGCGAAACACTCTGTTAGTCTCATAATATGATCTAATCTAAACCTTTAACTTATATAGACGGTCTCTATTCAGAATAGTTTGTAAAAAATGTTGGTTCCATGTGTTAACTAAGTGTGAAAGTTTTGAACGTAGAGTGTTACGTGTATAGCTTAGATCATGGTTGCCAGCTTGGTGTACATTCTATTTATTAAGTTTTCAAGGAGGAAGCCAAAATTTGTTTCGTTTATGTGAAAATGAGGACTTTGATCAATCGAGAATCGACTAAAATGGACAGCATGTGGGAATTGGCCAGAGATAAAAAGGAATTATTTTGAAAATTTGAGATGTTTTAATATGTAAATGTCCTAATATTACTCATTTTCATATTTGAGTTCAGATCTGGCACAAAATTTGATATTAAATACACTCGACTGAACCATCACACAAGTCCATCACACAAGTCCATGACGTCTTATTAATTTCTTGCATTTATATTCTCTTAGCGAACCGGTTGTATTTATTCATGCTTCTGCGATCTTGCGCAACAATTTTAAACTCAGAACCATTTGTTCTCATGGCATATGCAATTTTTTAGGACTGCTATTAACTATCATGAAAGTTTAAATAATTAGATGGATCTATTATTTAATATTTCAATGATATAATGTCTCCTTTACACGACCCATGTTCCCTTGCAGTAACTACATTACTTGCATAGCCTAGGCTCGATGGACGTAGAGATATCTATTGAAGAGGAGAACGTTGGCTCGAACAACTCGACCAAGGAGGAGGTCAAGAAGGATAAAGGAGGAGCTTTCAAGGAAATGTTACAGGATGAAATTGATTCTTCGAATGAAAAAGAAATATGGAGTCGACGGAACAGAATCAATAAAGTATTGGCGGCTGCGGGAGACGAGGAGCGACGAGATCCAGCAGAAGTGTACGCAGCTGCTACAACGCTGGCGTCTGTCATCAGGGACGGTACCGATGTCGAAGAATTCATTTCTACGATCGAAAGGCTTGCCAATCAAACCGATCCATCTGCCATTTTCAATTGCCTGTCAAAAGCAGGGAAAGGTTCGCTGCTCCACTATGCGGTAGCCTTCGGCAAGGACGACATCCTGAGGCTCCTGCTTGATTATGTCCCTGGCCATCTCATTGCTGCCCAGAATGATAGGGGAGATACCCCTCTCCACATGGCGATTCTGGGTAAGAGTTCTGCAGCTACTGCGATGTTGATTCGCCGGATAATAGACCTCCCCAACGTTGAGGACAAGAAACTGATCCTGAGTAAGATAAACAAAGACGGAAACACCGCTTTGCACGCAGCCGTGCTTGCTAGGAACCTTGATTGGGTGCGCCATTTGTCGAACCAATATTTGGAGCCCGTATACTGGAAGAACAAGGATCAAGTATCTCCCCTGTACTTGGCCCTCGAATCTTCAGACCCCAAAATATTTGAGGTTTTGCTCTCGCTCCCGCTCGAACCATCGAGAATACAAGGCTTGTCACCCATTCACGGTGCCATCATCCGTTCACGCACTGGTAAGTACCTAGATCTGTTTACCGGAATTATATACGTGTAGACTAAGCTCGTTTAAATCCGTGTAGCAACTTTCTGCCTTGACCCAAACCCCAATTGTTGAAGTAGTTGGATAATTACTGAGTGCTCGCAACCAGCCATATAATTCTTTTAGTGAACAAATTATTAGCATAATAAATCAGCTTGAATTTATGAACACCAACCATTTTACTAAGGAGAATGAGTGAGTGACGATCCGTTACTCTTGTTATTAGTAACAAGCACCGGATGACTTACTCATTAGGTTTTAGAAAATTAAAATATAAAATTAAATTTTTTGGCCATTGACGAGGTCCAACAGAGGGAAAAAGGATAAAGAAAGAAGAAAAAAAGAAAAGAAGAGAAAAGGAAAAAATATAAAAAGAAGAAAAAAGGGAAAAACAAAAAGTACTAAAATATATATTAAAAATTGTCCATATTAGTGCTACTTGTGCCATGTGGGTCGGTCAATATTCAATTGACAAAATATGAAAAAGGTTTAAGACTTGATTAAGAAAATTAAAAAGGTTTATAATTACATTAGTAAAATTACAATAAATTTATAATAATTTCTTTAGTTACAATGTGCTGAACGCACTATTTGATAACAAGTTCACATAAAAACACACATAAAGATAATATTTTGACCTAATATTTTGATGAAGACAAAAAAACACTGTTGTTATTTGATAAAGAAAGGGAAAAAGACGGGACGAAGAGAATAGTAGAAAAGGAAAATGAAACCGCAAAGGAAAGTGACAACTACAAGGGAGATGGCCAGAAATTGAACAAGATCAAGGCTGTCCTATTCAATCAAAATAATCACTACTACTATCAGCATTGCAACGTTATCCAACATCTGCAATTATCAATCCTAGTAGTGATTAAGGTTAGGTCGAAAATGTCCTTATCCCAAAATAGGTTTAAATATATCGAGATCAACCAAGCCCCAACCACCCTAAAATGTTTACGTGGATGTGGTCCCTAATTTTGAGCTTTTGATCCCAGATTTAGCCATCCAGATACTCGAGAAGAATGTGAAGTTATTTGCAATGACTGACTCCAGAGGCGGTAATGTATTTCATTTAGCAGCTTTCTTAGATATTGCCCCAGTATTCGAACTCTTAAGACCAGAAACTGAATATTTGGCCCAAAAACGGGACATGAATGGGGATCTTCCCATTCATATTGCAAGCAAGAGGGGTTTTGTTGATCTTATAGAGAAGCTACTTCCGATATCAATTGTGTATAATGGGCGAGGACAAAGCATACTTCATGTGGCAGCAAAATATGGTAGTACTCAAGTAGTGAAATATGTACTTAGACATCCACAACTGTGGTTGATGATACATGATAGAGATGATGCTGGAAATACACCTTTGCACTTGGCGGCGATGTATTCACAACCCGCCGCTTTAATTCCTCTTGTGCTGGATAAAAGGATTAATCTCGCCCGTGTCAACCACGAAAGCTTGACTGCTCATACCATTGCTGAAAATCACTTCATAGGGCGCCAGCATTACGGAATGTAGGTAACATGAATAGTCACTATTTCCTTTATCAACTTACTGAAAATTTTCAGAGACTAATATCTTAATTAAGCACGGATCCCATATTCAAATCATTATGTCTTCCGGTGGATAGCATTGTTGAAGCATTGATTAATTCCCTAGAATGGCCGAAGCTCCTCTAGGATTAATGTTCTGCAAAAATCTAATTTAGTCTTAATAGTGGCCATGAATATATCCACGGGTAGAAACAAGCTAAATATCTCCGACAAATGCATAGATAAATGGTTAAATATCTTGATTAATTGAGCCTATAAATAGGGTCGTGTATAGAGGCCAAGAGTTGTGTTGCCCTCTTTTTTTATTTGATTATTTTCAAAAGGCCAAGGGCCAATGCGGCAAATTTTAACCACTCTATATATGTCATAATCTCATAACATTATGATAAAGTCAATCTGTGACACGACAAACCATATACATTAATTATTGCCTTCTCTTTCATCTAAAAAGAACTTATACTCTTAGTGTTAATTCTTTAAAAAGAGCGGACATTGCATCTTTAGAAGTAAAAGTTTCCTTTTAAATGAGTATTGGCATGGTGACAATTTGTTTTTATTTTTTTTCCTTTCTTATATGGTCCCGATCTCAGCGATTGACGTTAATGGTGTTGGCATCCTCGACAATTGGTAAAAATGTAGCCGTAAGCAGAGACTTACTTGTACTTAGGCCGGAAGCTCGAAATGAGGCGTTTTCATACCCTTGGCGCAAATCGAAGATCAACATGGACGACCTGAAGGATGTCGTTAATACCCATCTGCTGGTGGCGACACTTGTGGCCACCGTTACTTTCGCAGCTGGTTTCGCTGTTCCTGGAGGATTTAACGGCTCAGACACAGCCTTGAAAGATGAGCAGGGCATGGCTACTATGCTGGACAGGAGATTGTTCCAAACCTTCGCAATTTGCAACACCATCGCAATGTTCTCCTCAATGACCGCAGTCATCAGCCTCATCTCCTTCCCCAACATTTCTACCAACGCATCTCGATTTGGCGCTTTGAATATTGAGTCATATTTTCTCTAGAGCATGCTTTATATGGTCAGTTTTGCTTAAATCCAGGGGCACACGCTTCGAACAGCTGATGAAGTGGCGAATGAAATCCACATATTGTACGCACTAAAGAAATGGCGTCCACCTTATGGGTGAAATTGTAATTTCGATGCAAATTAGCGCCCACTAGAGAATGCCATGTGTCAATGTTTCATTGGTCCTCCAGGCCCTCCAAATTATAGATAAATCCACGCTGCATATTTTCAAAGAAAATGCATCATTATCCTAGTGTTTAGGGTTTGACGTGTGGCTCTCAGGTGCCAATTCGTGAGGAATCCCTCAACTATGGGAGCAGTGCTTTCTTTATTTCTATCACTTTTTTTTTTATATTACATTATAAATTCTAAAAATTATTATGAAAGTATAATTAAATTTTAAAATTTTAAAAAAGATAATTAAATTTTAAAATTTATTAGATTGATACAATCGAGTCCTTTTAACATTGTCAATTCGTCTAACGGAAAATGCTAACTTGCTATTTTTAAATTTATTTCTCTCTCCTTGTGATATTTTTTATTAATTTTCCCTTCCTATCTTATTTAGACAATATTAAAAAGCTAAAAAATCACTAAAATAATTTTTAAAAAATATAAAAAAGAGAGAAAAAAAGAGAAAAAAGACAAGGACTTGTGTGGGCACCACTGCCGCTCCTTGCTAGAAGGGTTGGCTCGAGTCACCAACCTTAGGTAGTGGCGGTAGTGGCAGTAGCCAGAGGAGGCCAGGGGCGGCCCTTATTAGCCTAGGTAAGGGGGTTGCCTAGATTTGGGTGACGCCGACCCCATGCAAGGTCAATTAGACCTTGCCAACCCCCACCTAGGGCTAGCGTGGCTCGCCCAAATCTTGGTGACACTAGTCCTCACCTAGGGCTGTTGAGATTTGCCGGCCACCCTGTTATTAGGAAAAAGTCATTGTTTAGGCTTAATTTCTCCATAAGAAATCCGAAGTTTTGGCAGCTGAGTACTTTGCCGTTTGTCAGATAGTGTGACTGTCAAATTGTGCTCGGAGTCAGCTAAAAAACAATGAATTAAGATTTGATATATATATATATATATATATATATATATATGAGCATAGAAGATTTTAATAAGTCTATTGAAAATTGGATCATTCCAAAAGTAAAAATTACTCAAATTTATGAGCATTCTAATTGGAAGATTTTTGGGAAAAATGACTACGTTATTGCAACCGAAGAACGTGATGTTCCTCTTTCAAATTCCTTCTCTTCCATACAACTCTTGAATAGAGATTCTATAAAGAAACATGCTAAAAAATGGAATTATATTCATATCGGCCTTGTCCAAGTAAGGGCAAAACCCCTTACTAAAGAAGGCCTAGACACTTTTTTACTCCTAGTCCTTAGAGATGCTAGGCTTCTAAAATATGATGACTCCATCCTTGGAACCATAGAAACCAGTCTCTGTAACGGTCCGATCCATTTTGATAGTCACCCCAGTCTTACAGTTTCCCTTAAAGATAAAAACATTTTAAAATCTCTTACTTTGCAAATAAAAACTCACAATTATTCTATAGCGGAAGGATCCATTCCTCTTGCAATCATCTACAGAGTTTATTACAAAGTAATGAACTCTTCCTTTGGCAGTAAAGTTTTTAAAATCAATCCTAAAAGAGAAACACTTCTTTTACAAACTGACATTTCTAGAGCCAATACTATCATTCCTAGAATTATTCAATAGAGCCAAGTCACCCTTCCCGAACAATGGGAGTTGGAAAATCATATCCCCCAACAAATTGTTCGCAATTCAGACCCCACTAATATTATCCAACATCCAGAAGGAAGAGTTACTATTCAATTCTCTAGCATGTCTTTTGATACTCCAAGAAGATCCTGCGATATTAGGACAATACCTTCTTTCCACTCATCCTCTTCCAGAAGATCCATTGATTTTAATCCTACTTTACCTTCAAATATCATTCAAAATGAAGCTCAACCTGGTGCTCCTCTTCCCACTAGTGTTAGTGACATTGACAATAGATCAGGAATATCTAGACCGATATACCAGCAAGAACAAAGTCCTGATTATCCTGAACCCACCCCTTCGGAAATGGATGATCTAGAAATTAATGTTTTATCTGAGGAATTCGTTCCCAACAAAGCCCTTTTGAATCAAGAGTTTAATTCTTTTGAAAATACTGAAATTAGAAAATGGTTCTTTCTAAATTTCCAAGACCAAGCAAAACAAATTAAAGAAGAGTATTATAAATACATGTATGAAAATGAGATTCAAATTCCTTTTTAAAAACCAAAGAAATTTATAATTTGGATCAATTTTACAAATGGAAATTACCTGATGGCCAAATCATAGAATCCAATCAGCCACCTCTTCGACAAATCAAGATTCCTCACAAAGATACCGAGGTCATTGCTTCCCCTTTTAAAACTTCCTCGGAAATTGATGGTATAGGAATCAAGAAGATTGTTGAGCAGAACAATTACTCCAACCAACATCTTCATACTATTGGTAAATAGTTGGATAGGTTAGAATCCTCTATTTCTCATATTAACACTCAGTCGAAAGTTTTGAAAACTCCTTTGTTTAAAAATTTTGAACTACCAAAAAGCCCTAGCATAGATTTTACTAAAGCTTTGGAAGAAAGAAAAAGGCTTTCGAGAGGAAAATTGACTTTTACTTCTAGCTCCGTGACTTTAGATACTCCTAAAATAGGAAATATGATTATAAAAGATACCACAGACCAAATCAATGTTTTGGATCAATCTGATATTGAATCTATTCCTGAAATCAATAAAATCACTTGGAAAGATCCCCAAAAATTGTATTATTCTAGAACCACACCTCCTGATATTGCTTTTGAAGAATCGAGTGTCAATACTCAACACAAATATTCTTCAGGTTCAATCTATGAATGGAACATAGACGAAACCTCTGAACAAAATCTTTTGAATATTCTAAGTTAGATGGTGATGCTTACTAATACTTATAAAACCATACCCAATACTAACGACCAATCAGTAGCTTACCTTTTAATAGTTGGTTTTACTGGTCAATTGAAGGGATGGTGGGATAATTATCTTACTGATGAGCAAATATCACAAATTCTTAATGCTTATAAGTTAGATGATAATGGTCGTGCTACTGTAAATGAAAATGACCAACCCATCCAAGATGCTGTAAATACTCTTTTATATTCCATTTCCCAACATTTCATAGGTGATCCTTCACACATTCGTGATAAGAATCTAGATCTTCTTTTCAACATGAAGTGTAAATCCCTTGGAGAATTTAGGGAATACAAAGATGTTTTCTTCCAAAGAGTTCTTCTCCGGTTCGATTGTAATCAACCCTTTTGGAAAGAAAAATTCCTTGCTGGTCTTCCTAAACTTATAAGAGAACAAGTTCGCGATAAGATAAGGGAAGAACATAATGGACAAATCCCTTATGATCTCATTTCTTATGGTGAGCTAGCTTCCTATGTTTATAAGATTGGAACACAATTGTGTACCAACATACGTCTTCAGAAACAACTCAAAAAGGAACAAAAAAACCTCAAACAAAGGTTTGGGAGATTTCTGCGCCCTATACGACCCATCTTTTATAAGTCCAACAAATAGAAAATCTTCTAAAACCAAATGTTTGGGAAAATGCTCAAACGATTGCCCTCAGTGCTCTTAAAAAAAACAAGGAGAAATTTCAATAGGTATGATAGATCTTACAATAAAGATAACAAAAGAAAAAATTCCAATAAGACAAAGAAGAACTCTTACAAACACATTGAATATTACAATTGCAGTAAAAAAGGTCATATTGCAAAATTTTGCAAAATTAATAAAAAACTTTATGAATTACATCTTGAAGAAGAAACTTTCAATAATCTCCTCCAAATCATGACGGAAGAAAGCAATTCTTCAGACGATTCGGATATAGAAGATGGCCTCCAGGTTAATGACCTCGAAACCTCTTCAGAGTCTGATGGGGATAATTATTAGGATTCCTTTGAAATAAATGTTTTGACCGAGGAAGAAGAAATTATTTTGTAAAAAATCGATCAAATCGAAGATCCCCAAGCCAAGGTAAAATTTCTTAATAGCCTCCAACCTTCCATAGTACCCATACTCCAATCTAATATTTCTTATAACCTATCCACCATTTTAGACAGAGGAAAAAATGTTATTTCTCGACCTATTTCTTTAAATGATCTTAATCATGAGATCAATAATAAAAAATTAGAAATTCAAAACCTTAAAAATACTCAGATCAAAATGCAAAAGGAGATATTAGAAATGAAAATAAATTTTTCTAAACACAACCAGGAAGATTCTCCTAGCCCTACGGATCCAGGATTTTTACTTTTGCTTTCAGAAATAACAAATAGAAAATGGATAATCCACATTTCCATAAAAATTAATAAAGAATTTGTGTTAGAAACAACAACCCTTTTTGATACTGGAGCGGACCTTAATTGTATAAAGGAAGGTTTCATACCTACCAAGTATTTTGAAAAAACCACTCGTTTTTTGAAAACAGCTTCTGATGATAGGCTTCAAATCAATTACAAGATCCCTGAGGCAGAAGTCATAAAGGATAATGTTTCTTACAAAACACCTTTCATTTTAGTCAAAAATATTAAACAAGATGTCATACTAGGAACACATTTCATAAGATTGATACAACCTTTTACGGTTGATGAAGAAGGCATCCAAACTCAATTTTTAAATAGAAAGATTGTTTTTCAATTCATTAGCAAACCACAAACCAGCAACTTAAATACTCTCCATGAACATTCTATTTATGAGATAAATTGTATAATCCAAAATAAGGAAAACCATCTTCAATTCTTAAAAGAAGACCTTGGTTACCAAATGATTGAGCAAAATCTTTTAGATCCTAGCATCCAAAGGAAGGTTGCCAACCTTGAATCATGTATAAAAAACTCCATTTGTTCTACTATTCCTAATGCTTTTTGGTCAAAAAAATGTCATGTCGTTGGCCTTCCTTATGAACCAGATTTTTCTGAAAAAAACATTCCCACCAAGGCAGGACCCTCCCAAATGAATCACGAAGTCATGAATTTTTGTCAAAAGGAAATTCAAGAACTTCTTGATAAAAAACTCATTAGGAAAAGCCAATCCCCTTGGAGTTGCTCCGCCTTCTATGTCAACAAAAATGCTGAGTTAGAAAGAGGAGTCCCTCGTCTTGTTATTAATTACAAACCTTTAAATGACGCCCTAAAATGGATAAGATACCATATCCCTAATAAAAAGGATTTATTAAATAGACTCCATAATTCAAAGATATTTTCTAAATTTGATATGAAATCCGGATTTTGTCAAATCCAAATCGAAGAAAAAGATAGGTATAAGACTGCTTTTACTGTCCCTTTCGGAAAATATGAATGGAATGTAATGCCTTTTGGTTTGAAAAATGCCATTTCTGAATTCCAAAGGATTATGAATAATATATTTAATTCATACTCAGATTTCATAATAGTTTACATAGATGTTATGGTTTTTTCTTCTAATATTGATCAACATTTCAAGCATATTGGCAACTTCATTAACATAGTAAAAAAGAATGGCATTGCTGTGTCTCCTAGCAAAATATCTCTTTTCCAAACCAAAATCAGATTCCTTGGACACCATATCCATCTGGGAACTATCATACCTATTGAAAGATCAATAATTTTTGCTGAAAAATTTCCCGAAGAAATCAAAGATAAAAACCAATTGCAAAGATTTCTTGAAAGTTTGAATTATGTTATAGATTTCTTTTCCAATATCAACATTATTTGCAAACCTCTCCATCAAAGACTTAAAAAAGGTCCTCCTCCATAGACGAATATTCACACTGATGTGGTAAAACTGATCAAGAAAAGTATAAAGGAAATTCCTTGTTTACACCTTGTTGATCCATCTGCATTCAAAATCGTTGAAACTGATGTTTCTAATATTGGTTACGGGGGAATCCTCAAGCAGTCAAAAAACAGTAAAGAACAAATTGTCTAATTTGTTTCCAAACACTGGAATGACTGCCAAAAGAATTACTCTACTATAAAAAAGGAAATTCTTGCTATAGTTTTATCTATTTCCAAATTCCAAGGAGATCTTCTGAATCAAAAGTTTCTATTAAGGATTGACTGCAAATCTGCGAAAGATGTTTTACAAAAAGATGTCCAAAATATTGCTTCAAAACAAATATTTGCCAGATCGCAAGCCATTTTATCTGTTTTCGATTTTGATATTGAATTTATAAATGGTTCTTCAAATTCATTACCGGATTTTCTCACATGAGAATTTTTACAGGGAAAATGCCCCCCAAACCCACTGGAAAAGACAAAGGCAAGGAAATTGCTCAGTCTTCGACAACAAAACCCAAAAATATGACCAACATCAGAAGCTGGTTACAAGCTGCCCAACAACCTTTCAATACGTCAAAAAGCCAGATTATTATATCTCCCAAAGAGGAACCTTCCTCACCACTTTCAAACCCTCAGTTTTCCATATACAACCTCTCCCATCAGGATGCCTTAAAGCTTTTTGAAATAGCCTTTAATAAACCAAATAACAACCGGGTAGAGGTAAGCTTGAATCCTTCCCCTTTGAGTATTCGAAAACCAAAGGGAAAAATGACTCTTAGTGAGGTGGTGATTCAGCCTACTCAGACAACCTAGGCAACCCCTCCAAAATCAAATTTTTTTGATAAAACGAATTATCAAAATATTTGCACTATTAAAAATGGTTTTTATGACGAAGACCCGATCGTCTTTGCAAAAAATATGTTTTCTGAAAAATTTAATTATACTCCGCATGATTCTTACAAAACAGTGGAGTTTTATGAAAGGATTCTGTCACTTTCAAACACTTTTCTGATAAAAATCATATCAATTATTCCATGGCAAGGATACACAAAATCATTCATCCTACCATGTGGAAACCCACTCCCATAACCATGGTCAAATTCGATACCAAGATCACCGAACCGATACCATACAGAACCTCTTATTCATATTTTGATTACCAACAAGCTTGGTGGAATACTTTCCTAAGGAAAAATACCAATAACTCCCACACATGGTTGATCTTTTTCGAAGATTTAAATACCCGCATGATACACTTCTGGTTCATTCGATGGTGGGAACATTTTGGACCCATTAGTGAAATTCTGCACCCTTTGGTGCAATCCAGTTTTAAACTCTTCCCCAACAGATTTAAACCCTTTTCATATGAAGAAAGATTCCCTAACCTGATGCTCTTTTTCATATACTTCCAAGTATCATGGGTTATGGCGTGGAATTTCGAACACAAAAAGATCATTGAATCAAACACCCTCGTATTGACTCGAAAATTTAGAGTCAAGTGGTGGGATGGTTTCAAATTTTTTGATAGAGTAAGTGAACAATCAGTCACAGACTGGTTGAGCAAGAGAAACCCCAGCCAGGGTTGTTCTAATATCCTCCCACCTGAAGGAGTTACCCATTTCCTCCATGATAAGGGGTTCGTTTTATCTAAACCGGCATCAGCTCAGTCCTAAGATCAACTCAAGGGACTTTTAAAACAGGCAATAAGTGAATTGGAAAAATCAGAATCCTCCCACTCCCACCATAGCGGCAACACCAATGAAGATGATTGCTATGGCATTAATCTGGTAGAAGATGAAGATTGAAAAGCAAAGATGGAACAACCAATGCCAAAGAGCTCATCACGTGACTCTGCTCAAATATTCTATAAAGTTCTGCACAAAGACTCTCACTGAATCTCTGTGCACTTTAGGTCAAATCAGATTCCATATTTTGAATTCGACACAAAGATTCTCACTGTATCACTGTGCACTTTCAATCCAATCAAGTCACTTCTCACTGCAGACAAATAGTAATCGCTCATGAACACACTGTTCATCTTTTGTCTGTAGTAACTTGACCCTTCTATAAATAGACCCTCCCATAAGAGAGAGAGAGGCAGGCTTCGAACAGAGACAGCCCTTCTACTTCCTTCTTGCCTTCATCCCACGAAGACCTCCTTCATTCAGAAAGAGTTCTCTCCTCCTCTCCCTTCTCCACTTCGTCATACATCCAACAACCATCCCTCTTTCTTTTCCTTCCAAGATCAATAACCAAAGTACTTGGTTCTGATCGGTCCTTGGTAAGAATTTCATATTCCCATCTTACCATTTTATCATCATAAACCCCTGTTAGATCAATGGTTGCAAATCTCGTTTATGGTTTGTAAATCAAAAGATCTTTTCTATATTGCACTTGTATTTCTTATGCAAATTTAAATATCTATACTTATGACTTTCAATTAATGCAATATTTTATTTAAGATTTCCTACTGTCTATTTAAATTATCGCTCATACCCTACAATCAGCTGGTTTAACTGCCTGTGGTTGGTGATTTAATTACCTGCAATTTATTTATGCATTTTTATTTAAATATGATCATTTATTGACGTCTTTATTTCATCATTACCTGCCTGTGGTTGGTGATTTAATTACCTGCAATTTACTTCTTCTTACTGTTCTACCCTTATGCTTACAATTATATTTCATTTCTCTCAATTATAATTTTGTTTCATCTGCTTTATTTCATCATTACCATTAGTTAAGTCAACAATTTTACTTACTGTTTAATCACCGTTAATTAATTATCATTAATTAAGACTAAGCTTAACACTAATCTTAATTAAGCTTGTCTTAATCTTCTGAACATTCTCTTTATAACACCCCAGATCCTTGGTACGTTGTATGGTACCATATCGGTACCTCTTCTATATATACATATATATATATCATAAATACATTCATTATGTCTGTATTGTAGTTGACTTGACTAAAGCACTAATTTGTGCGGTCAGTGGCTTATAGCGAGTGGCAGGCCCAAGGGCCGAAAGAAAACGCAAAAGCCCATGGGATTTTTCCCTCAGTGCAGAAGTGGATGATTACTCAAGAAAGAAATAAAGGAGAGGAGTCAATTTAGGGTTTCATATGGAAGAAGAAACACAATACAATTCGCTATATGTTTGTAATCCACCAATTAAAACATTGATCGCAACAAGTTTTTTACATCCACTGATGGAGGAAAACATGCCCATATACAGGGTTGATGCCTGATTACCATGGATTTGATTAATAGATATGTTACTACTGGAAATATGAGTACCTATGTAGGCACATTTTATGAGCCAATACTGTTTATTGATAATATTTTTCTCCAATGAAACTTCTAATCCATAGGCCACAAGGTGTGGATATCACGAACATGCATATCCTAACTAAAATTAAATCTTGATGATGTTCATGGTTGTGTGACCTATTAATCAAAGAGATGATTAAAGAGAGTTCTATCCAACTAAGGTCAAACTTTAAGAACAGAGACTAGAAACGGGATGACACGGCTGTCATTTCACCCGAAAGATCTAACTTATAAATACAATCTATCCATGAACTTCTACATAATGTTAATAGGGAAACTTCCATTCCGAGGGCAAAATGGATGACCTTAGTTGGCCATCCAACTAAGGCAAAACTTCAAGAAAAAAAAGATATAACTTATAAACACATTTTACTATGAACTTCTACATAATGTTACTACAGCCACTAACGTGCATTTGCATTGCCAAATTTGACAATATTATTGGATGATCTATGTCGATTACATAATTACATTGTGCGATTTAGTTTAATCATGTGCAATAGCTGTGACTAGAACTATGATGCAATTTTAGTTTTCTCACCTATATTTGAATCTAAGCTACCCTTATTGCACATGGTTTAAACTCCAACAATTTTCTTACATGACATAATTTTCTTACATGACATTTTTGGTTATGTTGTAGATAGACTCAGCGAAAAATTGATCGATATCTCACACAAACAAGAGTTGTGGACCAAAACCACATAATTATGGATTTGATGGACAATGTATATATCAAACTTTAGGGTCATATATGTCTGTATTACAAAGTAATTTTCCTTTTCTTGTTGCCCCCATTGAGAAAATCTCCAAGCTCTTGTCACATCCCAATTGCAGTTAGAATAGGGGAATACCACGACCGTCTTTTCTCATAACGATGCAATCTCAAACATAAATCAACAATAACTTATTATCAAAATATATATAACTTCATCTATAGTTGGTTAAAGGATCAACTTTTTACAATCCATTCAAAGTTTATATACACTTCCAACTCAATTAAATCCAACAATGTCAATTTAGACAAGTATGAAACTATCTAAACTGATACCCAAATTTGAACTACCAAAATTTCCCCGAAAATCTGAATGGATGAGTGGCTCATTTCATTTGTTTCATCACTCTAGAATCAAATCGTTAGTTTTGAGAATGTAGAAGCTAATGATTTATTGAAATCACTCATCTAGGGCGACCAGGAAGATTTACCCCAGATCCATCCAATCTGCCAAACTCTTGAGTCATGACATTCTAGGCACTCACCCATGTGTCCTCTACAATCTACATAAAGAAAATAATTCTCATCAATCATTCTCCAAGTCAAGCATATGGCAAAGAAAACCAGAAAATAAATTACCTTGTTAAAATATTGAGCTGAGGTGAACTGAAATGAGTTAGGCGTGAAATTTTTAGTCTCGACCAATTTTACCATGATCCATGATGGACAAGACCATATTTTAATAAGGAGTATATATGATCTTGGTGACTTAACTTTTTTATATGACTAAGATGATTGGCCTTGGAGTAAAATGGTCAATTCTTTTATGAATTCGATCCACATCATAGGTAAATTTCTCAATAACTTACTCTGCATTGTCATTTTTGGCATATCTCGAAATGAAATTCAATTGAAATAGAAATCACAAACTGCAAGAGCTAAAATTGCAAAGAAAAGAATTACGGAAGAGTTAAGTGTGGTTACACCTTCTCCCATAACGTGGCAAAAGTCGTGTACGAAAGTGAAAAAATCAACGAACATCACGTGCTCTTGCTTTAATTGAATTATTGTAGGCCTTATTTCTCCGCCGCGCGTCCCTCGTCGAAGTCATCCTTTGATGTTACATATATGAATGAATCGAAATTTGTCTATATGTTATAGGAAGTGACACGTGTAATGCAATGAGGCTCTTTTGATGGGACAAATTTCCCCTCATCACCAATTACCTCTGATTAGGGCAAGTTCTTTCAAAGAAAGGTCCTGTCTTTTTTTGTTGTTGGTGACGTGTTCTTTTTCCTAAGTTCATTGGAATATATCATTTTAAATAGATCATATGTCTACTTTTTTTTTCTTTAAATCAGAATATGAATCTTTCAATCACTTATGACATCTTATTATTAATAATCACACACTAGTATCGCGTCAGCTAATGATAAAGCATGACGCATGACGAACAAAGGGGAAAAGCTAGATTTTTGTAAAATAAATTTGGAACCGAGTGTTGAGATTATTTATCGACATGGACATCAACTTGCAGCATCTCCTTTTAATAATAAATATGGCTTGGGTTAAATAATCAACCCAGTGACAGTCTAAAATAGCTCCTTTTTGCCTTCCTCTTCTAGCTTTGCAAATCAGCTTTATTATTTTGTGAATTTATGGAATCTTATATGAGGAAATTTATACATGTTCATCAAAAGTGCACGATCTAAAAAAGTATATCATTGTTATAGCCACAACCCAGAAGTATGGGTAATTTGTTTCTTTGGGAAGTAATTATATAAATTCATCTTAGCTAGGATCTTCCTACCCTTCTACATGGGTAGGTATTCGCATAATCAATGACATAGGCACGACGAGAGAGAGAGAGAGAGTATAGATTGTAATTCAAAGTGAAGATCTGCTCTCTTAATAATAATGATGATGATTATATAAAATTGAGAGGAACCGAATTTTTTGACCCGGTAGAGTCTATAAAGAACTACACAATATTAGAAGTGTGCAACAAAAACCGCTCAACCTGGGAACTACCCAAACTGAACTGGACCGGCCAGTTTTGGGCAATTCCCATAGCCGGCGGTCCAATTCCCGATTTCAAAGTGGGAATTGGACTGAATTAGTAGTTTTTAGTATATATATATATTAAATTTTCTTAAGAATTTGAAAAAAAAAAGAGGAGAAAATTCTTAAGAGTCTTAGGAAAACACAATTACATGCAGATTAAAAGGACGAATTGATAAGGTAGTGCATAAACGAAATGGATTGTCTTTGAGAACATACTATAACATTAACAAATGTTAGCCCTTAAAAGATAAGTTACCAATTCAACTAGACTGAACTGGGGTCGGTTGGTCTGATTCCCGATTCTAAGACTGGCTAGTCTAGTCCACGGTCCTAGAATTTGGAAACTAGTCCTCCTAGTCCAATTCCTGATTCCACTTTGGAACTGGACTGGACCAAAAACCAATCATCCCTACACAACACATTGGGTTGATCACAAGATGAGAGCGCAAGCTTACAAGAATGAAAATCATTTTGTAGGGAAGAGATCTACCAAAATTTTCAAACCTCGTTTGAATGGTTTTCCTTGGATGAAAGATTCTTCCTTAACACATGATTTCATTAATTTAATCAGTCCGAGAGAGATACACCACCCACGTGCCTCATAACTAACGGGAAATTTATCTAATATGTTATGATGGACAAAATTTGTCCAATTGTTAGGATGGACAAGACCATACAATCTCATTAGCTCTTTTGATAAATATAAATTATTGTACAATCGATGAATAAAGATCTAACTTTATTATGATTTTCACGTGTGTGCATGTGGTTTTAATCTAATAGATCAAATCAACGTATTATGTCAACTCTGACATACATTTCTGGAATCCCCTGAAGGCCAAATGTCCAATGACCATTGGTACTTGAGATCCTAATTTTACTTAGCAAAGGAACAATAAGTCAGGTTATGGAAGAATCATCAGTAGTATTACTGGTCAGAACGGTTCAAATCAGGATCTTTGTAAAGTTAAACACCTCGTTGGAGTTGCATTTGATGAATGAATTGTTTCCAACTGAAATTCTCTTAGAGCATATGTTAATAAGACGA